>CM033629.1:11468894-11639553 GCA_019453435.1 Rhinogobius similis
AAATCAATATTGACAAAAAAAAATCTATTTAAATTTGTTTTTTTACCCTGTTCCTTGAGAAACACTCACTGAAAATACTGAGACTACTGATATTAATAAAGTAAAAAGTGTAAATATCAGACGACGTCATGTCTCATCTTTGGACAAACAGTCCATTAAAGCGTCTTTATTTGAAACTGTCCGTGCACAACACCTCTCCCCACACTGAGGTTAGGCCCTGGGCTGCAGTCAGAGCTCCACTGTGAAAGCTGCCAAAGTCATCAGCAGCCAAACCTCTTCAACTCGCCCACACGGACACTTTATCACACCATGTATTTGCCCGGCTTTGCTTAACCTGCCGCAGAAGAGCACGCATTCAGTCGGAAAATGTATACTACTTACTGCTGAAACAATTAATCTGATCTTGTGTAACAAACAGGGTGGAATTATTAAATCAAAATGTTTCATTAATAATACACTTTATTCATCGTTAAAACATCTAGCTAGAAGCCTTCAGACGACATATTTCAACCTTTAAATGTATTCATCGTAGAAAGGACGCTGTTTGAAGATCGATCTTCAAACAGCGTCGGATGACAACCCCTGAAACCCTTTCTACGATGAACCACACCTGGACGAATGAGGGTTTACATCGACTTTAAATGTATTCAAAAAGTCTCAAAGTACAGTAGAAGTTAGCATTTGACTAGCATACTAATTCAAACAGTAATTGCTGGCTAGTCGACAACAAAGATAATCGTTTTGCAGCATTTGTCGATGTAATCCCTCATTCGTGCAGGCGTGTTCCATCATAGAAAAGGTTTCAGGGGTTGTCATCCGGACGCTGTTTGAAGATCAAGACGCGTTTTGACTTCTTTGTTTGGTTACTCGTTTGCCCTGCCAAGTGTCACCTGACCCTGATAATAGCCTGTTTTGTCAGGTTAATAGTTGGCCCTGCCTAGTGTCACCTGTGGCTAATCTGTGGTGATTAGCCATTATTAGGGTCAGGTGACACTAGGCAGGGCAAACGATTAACCAAACAAAAACAGGCTATCAGTGACTCCTCCCTGTGGGCGGGGCTCTCACTACTCAGAGTAACATTTAAGCCAGAGTTCTCAGACCATCTCTCTGATTGACAATGACCTTTGGATAGAAGTCGAAACGTCTCGATCTTCAAACAGCGTCCGGATGACAACCCCTGAAACCTTTTCTACGTTTTGCAGCACTAATACTACTTTTACTGATTTTCTTTGTTTACAGTTTGGTTCATCAATCAGATCCATCAGATAAAAATATGATGAAACATTCTTTAAATCTTCACAAAGCTGAATTTTCTTTGATGGTAAAATGTCATCAATTTGCCAAGGTAGTTTTTCTTTTCTGAGTGTCTGCCACCTGCTTGTGGAGATGTTATTGTTTTGTCAGAAATGTCCCACAGTTTGGCATTTATCTTGCATTGCTAAAGCACACTATGTAACTTTTCTGGTGCGGGATCCGGACATGCTATTACTTTGGCATCAGACTATTTTGCATTTATTTGATTACAAGTGTTTTAATTAGGGCTGTCAAAGTTAATGTGATAGATGGATAGTATTGATCCCAAAGGAAATTCGTATTCAACAACAGAAACATTTTCACTGAACCCCACCAAGCCTGTTGTTTGGTCATGTGGATTTACTTGAAACATGTGACAACAGATTTATTATGAAATAGACTTAAATAGGAGCCAATAGGTCTTATAAATAGTCTACTTTATTTAGATTTGTGAAGAAAAAAAAAAAAGAAAAAAAGCAAAGATAGTGATACTAGAAAGTTACGTTTGAAGAAGGGCATTAACGTATGTGTCATTGTGATTAATTACATTTCATAAGAGACTGAAGACTGATTTTGCTTTTGACACTGACATACATTTGACCTTGACAGCACTAGTTTTTAATGCACAAAATACCTTCAAAAACATGGATTATCACTTTGAGTGGACTCGCTTCTCCACAGATCTGACCTGTAACTTGGCATCACCTGCTTTTCTCCATGTAGAAAGATTAACGGCATACTGTGGAACATCTCCATGGAGACAAGCAGACTGCAGAACCTCCACCAAAAAAGTTACATAGTGTAACTTTAAAAAAAAACAAATTTTTACGGTGCATGGGCTCGTCACTCCACAGATCTGACCATTAACTTGGCATGGTGTTATTAGCATGGGTGTTTATTTTTTCTTATAGATAAGGACACCTTTAAAGGAAAAATGTTATGCATTATTTGTATGTTGTTGGTCTTTAAACATGCTCTTGAGTATCTTTACTTTGGCATCTCACATTTTAGAATAAAAAATAAAACGTTTTCACAAAAAACAATATAACTTTGTCAGAGAAACTTAGAGTAACTTAGCTTTGGCTCCATCTACTGGCTGCAGAGGCAATTACAAAATTTAAAACGAATACTGCTTGTTAATGCTAGCCGTGTTATCGAGCAATCAAACAGATGTAATGATAGTGATTAGACAGAAGAAATTAGTCTGATGATGATTTATGGACTTAAAAACAGCGCAAACAATTCTCAGAGCGACGTCACAAATCGAAAAAATGATCAAAAACATTGAGGAAATTCAGAATGGAGTGTTTGGCGCTTTGAGGGAAGGGGATTTTCTAACCAGGATTCATCAAAGTAACGCAAATGACGTTAAATGCAACTCTAAGTTTGTTTTTGATGATGAAACAATGTTAAAACGTGGTTAAAAGCTCAAAAAAGCAAATATTTGTCCTTCAAAACAGTGTCCATGATCAAATGAACAACACTTTAAAAACACTACTTTTGCATTGAATGTGTAAAAGCTTAAAACATGTATATATTTGTTGAGTTGCACCTGGTGTTCATTTTCTTCCTCTTTTATACAGTATCATCAATGGGTCATTCAGCTCAGTGCACCATGCCTTTGAACCTGACGACTACCCATAATCCCCTGGACGCTGATACTGTACTATGTGGCATTAATAGAGACATAATGGAGGTGCATATTTCCCCTGTGCGATGCAGAACAAAGCTCCTTTATGTCACACAGGCGGCCATTGTAGGAGCAGCTCTGCGGGCCGCGGACACTTGATCTGGACACACATGAGGCCATTTGTCCGGCTAATCTGACCACTGTTCAGAGCTCATCACTTCAGACGGACAGAGGCACTGCACCAAATGATGGAGCAAACCCTGTACTTATGCAAGGTCAAGATAAAACTCTCATATGTTTAGGATGTTCAGTAAAATAGTTTATATTCTAGCTCATCCCTTGTCATACTGTATATTTATATTAATATTGTACACTTTTATCTAGTACTTGCTTCATTGCATTCTGGTTGGATGCCAAACTGCATTTCATTGCACGGTAGTGTAATGACACAATCTAATCTAATCTAAAAATATGTAGGAACAAGAGCATCAAATATTATTTTATATTTCACTGTTTTTTTTTCTTTAGGGCAGTACCGCAGCACACTTTTTACCAACAAAAACATTGCCAAATCAGACCTTTTAGTTAAAATATTTTGTATATAAGATGGCAAATAATGTCTGTGCCATTGTCTGGTTCTTTAACTTTGGGCATGGTGATTGTTTTGCTTTATTTTTTGGTGCACATGTATGTACAGGACACTTCAAGTTGTAAATTATTCAATTAAATCCATGTGTGAATCTGTTAACTCTCATTTTTCAAGGCACACCTGGCAATGCCTCAACCACATTAGTGTTCCCCAGCACACTGGCTGAAAATCAGGGGTTAAGAGATCAGGTACAAACACATTATTCTTATAAAAAAGCAGATACTTTGCACCAGATTTATCAAAAAGCTGCTTTCCCTCTGC
This sequence comes from Rhinogobius similis, assembly GCA_019453435.1. NCBI lineage: Eukaryota > Metazoa > Chordata > Actinopteri > Gobiiformes > Gobiidae > Rhinogobius > Rhinogobius similis. Next base: position 11,472,728 of record CM033629.1, read on the forward strand.
AGTCACTGAGCAGGTGTGCACAAAAAGTAAAACATTGCAAATCAAAATCTGCTTATAAAGAAGGCAGGCAGCTGATTATCACAGATATATATATATATTTTTATTTCAAGAAAAAATGTGCAGCTGCAGCTCTGCAAACAGTTTCAGATCGTGAGAGTAGGTTCCACTGTTTGATGGTTTTAAATAAGAATGCAGTTTGTGTAAAAAGGCAGAGCATCTTTTGGGGATGACACTTTTGGGGGGGCTGTGGATTGCGCGGGGAAAAGTACATAGATTAGAGTAGAGAATTTGATTGTCAAAGCTGAGCGTTTTATATTCCTCTCATTATTCAAACTGAGCTGTACATTTACATTCTCCGCTCCATGTTCGTCATATTGTGATACAGTATTATACTAGTATTTATGCAAATGAGCCATGTGCCACATCTAGGACAACAGTACACATTTTTCTCCAATGCAGCAGGCTGCTGTTCAGTCCTGCCCTGAGGCACATCCACTGCTCACTCCGAGTAATATGATTAGTTGCAACAGGACATTTATCTGACCTTTAAATCTACTACCAGTGTGTCGACCTGTGATGTCAAAGGCAGCAGCTAATAAATAAACAAAAACAAACATGTACCACATCCAGCAATAAGAGGTGTTTCATGCCAACATTATTTAATAATGATTGGACAGAAAATCAGCGATGTGTATATGAACACTAATTTGAATACAAAGGCCAAAACATAACCCTCCGCCCTTTCAAAAAATCCTGCACTATTTCAAAATATTTTTGAAATCATATTTGATAATTCATATAAATATAGTTGGCCTTGTGCCATCAAATTAAAAGCCAATCCGGTAAATCCTCAACTTTTAAAATTAGCTAAAATCCTACAGCTATTGACAAAGTAGTGGAAGTGCAGTGCAACATTCAGCCACAGCATGTCAGCACCGTAAATCAAGAGCAGCGAGAGAGAGCGAGAGGGAGAGAAAGAGGAGCACAGCTGGGCAAACATCTTCGATCATCTTCATCAGTGACAGAGCACATCAGGAGACAGCGCAAAGATGAGGCTGGAGTTGCATAAGAACACGAGCATTTAAGGCCAAGAGCAGGTCAGTAGACCTGTCACTGTCTTCAAGAAACATGGCTCTACGTCAGTGTTGTTTAGGAAAGAAGAAATGAACAGCTGGTTGTACTGGCAAATATAGAGAAGGAAACAGAAAAATACTCTATTAATATTGCATATACTCTGTTTAAACAATGTACAAACTGGGGATGGAACAGTGTAAGTGAGAGACTGAAACAAGTATTGATGCTAAATACAGCCAGTTTTTCCATTTTCAAACCAATACAGAAAGAATTACAGATATTAGCACTGATATATATATTGTCTCTTTCCCAAATCTTTCCACAACCAAGCTCCTGTAACGTTGGGCATTGTTGAAAAAATAAATATAGTGGTAAGGGGCCTGTTGATTAATATTTGGCAATAAATTGTCAATTTTACGACATAAGACACGTTGTGATGGAACATATATTTGTCTCTAAATTGGAAAATGTCAGTGTTGGAACAGTAAAGGTCAAGCAGTACAAGCAGTACAATAAAACTTAAAATAATGCAAGACAAAATACATTCAAAAATAATGTTTACGGCACCTCAAGGTATCATAAGATTTATCATAAGACTATTGTCTATTTATCTCCCAATTATTCCAGGTAGAGCTGGAAAAAATGTAATCTTACACATAAATCCCTGTTAATTCAGTTACCACTTAGGGACCGCATATTAATTGCAACAAAGTGGTCTGTTGTGTGGTTTTTCGACACTTTCGGTAGTATTTATAAAACACTTAATGCTTAAAATTGTATACGTAATACAATACAAAAGCACCTTGCTAATAATGTTTATGAATGGTAAATAAAAGTATGAATGGACAGAAAATAGTTAAAAGCTGAATACATGTAAAATAAGGCCATAGACAAGACTATATATTAATAAGCACTTTACAAATACTAATAAAGACATAGTAAAGTACTTATTATGTCATTCATATGTGCTCCCTACATTAAAGTGTTATTTAATGCTTTGTTTTTTCAATTTTCACAGAAAGCTTACTCGACAATAGAGTTTGTTTGTGCACAACCATCCACCATAAATTATATTTCCCATCATCAATAATTAATCTATTGAGAAGAAAAAGCTCAAAATTAAAACTCCCTTGCCTCTTGACCCAGACCGTGTTTCCAATTCATTCAAAACCCAGCAGCATGCAGCACGTTTAGCCTCATGGCCCGTATATTTGAGTACATACCACCTGAGTCTGTTTCCCATCTACGGGCCGTCCCATGTGGAGAGGCTCGAGGAGCAGAAGGCAGCCCAGCGCACAGGTTAATGTTATCCACATGACTGCAGCATATCCAGGAGTGGAGAAGGGCCAGAGAGCAGGAGCAGTGTCCAGTGACTGTCCCCTCCTCCTCGAACCCTCTGCCTCTCCTCCTCCTCCTCGGACACACCCCTGACACACCCCTGAATACTTATGCGACAGCCCAAGAGGATGAAACCTAATGTAGTGTACGAAAAGCACGGATTCAGATTTAGAAGAGACAAAGTTGCAGAGTATTATCCATGATGAAAAAGTTAAAATTGTTGCTTCTTACAAACTTTAAAGAACACATATTCTGCTACAGTGACTTTTTTGAGCTTTTACCCATGTTCTAACAATGCCCTGTCCTCAAAAACATACCAGAAGTAGCATTTGGCTGCATTCACGCGGTTTTGAGGAATATTCACTAGAAAATCCTCTCCTTCCAACTGTCAAACACACTTCCTGCAAAACTCCCTCGATCCGGGACATATTTTCAGATCATCTATGTCACTTCTCTCAGTTCTTTTTAGGAAAAAACAAAACATTGAAATATTTAAATAACAAACTCAAGAATAAATCATATTATGTATATATTGACAAATAGATGTTATTTCTGTCACAATCTGTATTTTATACTTAAGTTTTAGAATGTTGATCCATAATGTAATCAGTGTCTTGCTCAGACATTACAATAATAAAGAAAATTGGAATTCCAAATGTGGCAAGAAGATACAAATATTACAGATGGAATAAAATAATAAACATATATAGAGCTCAAAAAAGTTACGGTGAACTGTAATTAAGTGTTTCGTTTGATACTCAAGCTGTTACAAGTATAATAATTTTACTTTTATCCTTTAGGTGCTGCCGGCAAAACCAAACCTGCAGGAGAAGGACTTTTCATCTTTGAACCGTCAAACACTTGAGCAGAAGCAGCTAACTCTGCAGACACAAACTAATGGTGCTTTATGTAAACGCATCATAGCCATTACAATATCAAGATACCTGCACTTGAAGCTGTCATTTGTAAAACACGGCAATGTAACTAGATATTATTATAACCCCTTGGGCAAAACTTCTGAACCTTACTTTTACGAATTTAACAAAGAACTGATAGAACAGGCGCTCATTCATCTCATGCACCTCTTTTTCAAACCAAATCTAATGATAACATGTTTTAGTTTAGTGTTGTATTCTGTCAATTGCTGACAGTAAAGATGATGAAGGTAAAAACAGACACAGAGCTTTAATAGATCTTTATTTTCAGGAGAGGAATGAAGCAAACTCCAGACGTCTGCAACAGAAGAGACACGTCCAGCACACCAGGAAAACCTGGGAACAAAAACATGAACCGTTATATACGCCCAGTATACACACACAAACAGTCTTTATTTTTAAATGTAGTACTACTCCCTAATATTGTACAAATGGATAGTACCTCATCTTCAAAATACTACTATAGTAAGAATAATTGTTTGGTGGAAAGTACAACTCAAGTTACAGTCTCATTTATAATTTGAATATTTAGTTGAAAAAGCTAAACGTTCAATAAAGCCCCAAATGAGGGAGCGGTGCAAGAAACACAAATGTTTAAATGATTTTAATTTGGTCAACATGCAGCTTTTGTCACTTTACTCACAGTGGGAAGAGGAACACTTACTGGGGTTTGGACACTGTCAAATACTCAAGTGGAAGGAAAAGCAGTTTAAATAAGCTTTACTAAAAAATCTACTTATTTAAATGTAACTGAGCACCACCAACTCTGACTCTGTACAAAAAATATGTGTGATGACAAAGTAAATCCTAAAAGCTGTATGAAGCTGTCCTATTGTGAAGTGAATAAAATACAACAATGGGTGATTAGTGATTAGGCTGGATTTACTGTCAATCATTTACAAAACATAAGTTTTGCAATTAGAAACCAAGACAGGTCTTAATACAATTTAGTCCCGTTTAGTAATGTAATTTTGTCTTTAACTAATTGGTACAAGACGAATGGAAGTAGTTAAAGTTAAAAAACTAAAAAACAATGTGCAAATTAGTGTGTTCAGTACTGAGACATTTAGTTTTTAATCAAACAGTAAAGACAAAATCTTGAGAAGGATTTGTACTCACCACTTTTACTGAGATGTGTTTGCCCGACGTGCAGAGATGAAAAGAATGAGCCGTCAGCTTGTTATTAGCAGTCAGCTTGTTAGCCTCATTAGCCCGATAGCCACCTGTAGCTGCAGGTGCATGAGCTCCGTGAAGACTCCGCCCCTGTTGCTGTTGGTGTTGTTGCTGTAACCGCCGACAACGCGAGTCCACGAGTAAGTTTGGGAGTTCACACGATAACTAAGTTATTAGTTAAGATTATAAGTACACAAACTCACCATCCACTTCAAGAACTTCTTCCATTTCGTGCCAGGGCTTTTTCTTTTTGACGTTATCCCCCTGATGGTCTCGAATAACAGATGAGCGCAACACACGTGACCCCCGTATCACCAGTTATAGCGTAATGTTTACACCGTGGAGGTCGTAAATTGTTCTAGAGTGAAATCATTGGTTTGATTTTGAAAAACCACTAGGTCCATTTTTCTCGCGCTCATAGGATTTCCTGTTAGTCTCGTCTCATTTTGACAACTTCACTGAAAATGCATGCGGTGGGCTGTGGCACTCCAGCACCTCCACACGACTCTCAGCTACGGAAAGGCTGCATTGCAGATGTACTTGCGATTTGAGCCCTTGTGTTTTTTTTTTTTTTTTTTTGTTTTTTTTTATGTGCGTGTTTTCCTTTTTTGAGTTCAATAGAGTATTTTTGTCAAACGCGTAAATGTGTGAGATGACAATACTGCAAAGTTTCCCAGTAGGAGTCAATTTCATTATCACGTAGGTGTGTGCCCAGTGCCCATACGTATGGTGTGGCTCTCTGTGGTATTACAGTAAAACAAGTGGCTCTTAGTCTCTGACTGGTTGGCCACTCCTGGTGTACAGTGTTCCTGTTGTGACTCCGAGATCACCTCATTATCTCTCCACGCCTTTTTAACATGACTCCTATCTGTTGAAAATGTTTCACGTGTACTTTTATTTTGCAACGATGGATGAAGGGAAGCTCTTCAAGGCTGTGGAGCAGTTTTGGGAGCAATATTCGCCTCAAGATAAAAATACAGTGTTTATAATGTTTTAACATAAGTTGGATTGATTTTCTTAAGCCGTGACACATGCGCACATCAGCTTTCCCACAAAAACACAGAGCCAGAGACGCGCGTCTCGAGCGCACATGCACCCTACTGGATCTGCCATTGTGGCCGCCCTTGCGTTGACGTACGGCTTCAGTTTCACGAGGTTTAGGTCCGTAAATGCTGCAGCGTTCAGTGGAGCCTAGGCCTTAGGAGACGATGATGTCCCAGTGTGTCTCTGTCCTGTGCGCAATCTTCTGTATACACACCGCACTGCACCAAACAAGGACTGCACGTTCAGTACTGTCATCCCCGCAATAAAAAAGGAGACGACGGAGAGCCAACAAAGTACAGTACTACGTCGGTATAACACATTATAACTGTAGCTAGTGGTGTGCGTTTGTGTGCAACTCACGTAAATTTCCACGGGCCATGCATTATATATTTACATGACACGTTATATTTCGTGACCTGGTATTATGCAGCGATAACAATGCTTATACTTAATATTATGTACATTATTTCTATTCTGAGGTGCGGATCAACGTGAGGCTTTGACGCGAAACAAAGTCATGACAAAATGGCAATAACAGTTGATGATGTGCTGACCAGTGGACCCCTGTCCAACATCAGTGTCCACTAGAACTGTTTCCACACAGACGTTACACCATGACAGGTATATTTTTACACAATCAAAATCATATTAGTGTATGGTACATTTTCATACTATGACCCCGGGCTCACACCGCATGCAGTCCAGCTTTCTGTGACTGTAAAAGCGTGAGAGGAGCTCAGACCAGTGCAGTGTGGAGGTACCGGCGGAGGTTCTGCGGCGCTCCAGATTCTTTCATCGATTGAATTTTCATTGGGGTGCCGGAGCCCACCGCATGCCTTTACCGTGAAGTTGTCAAAATCAGACGAGACGAACAGGAAATCCTACGAGCGCGAGTGAAATGGATCCGGCTGGTTTTCAAAATCAAACCATTGTGTTCACTCTGCATCAATGTACAGCCTCTGGCACTAAATAAAAGAAGTTCTTGAAGTGGATGGTGAATTTATGTACTTATATCTTAACAAATAATATAGTTATTGCGTGAGCTCCCAATTTGAGCAAGAACCCCCGTGAACTCGTGGATGTTGTCGCTGCACCGTGTGCTGCCCGCTCCGTGTGAGACACTGAACCAGACGCTCCGACACACAACTATTCAAAAAGCAGCTGAGTGCTTGCTTAGCAAGATAAATCACATCTTGTCCTCCATAAACACAAATTTGTCATACTTTTATTATAAGTAATACTCATCATTGCTCTTAGTGTTCATCTTTTGTCTTTTAGTGACACAATGCTTTTATAGCTGTTTGTTTCGGGTGTACAAGCTACAACTGCCATAACTGACAGTACAACGGAAACAGACCAACTTCAAAAGGAAAGACTAAGTGCCATATCCAAAATATAAAAAACAAAAGCCCACAGCCAAAAATTAAAAAACAAACAAGCATGCGGCATGTTATTAAACTTTCATTCACTCTCTTCTTGTGTTCTCCAACATATTCGGTTCACATTAAAGCCAGGATGGACAGTGATGCGAGATGGAGTGGGCAGCTGAGCCTTACAACCTACACATGAAAGTAGGAAAAATGATTTAGTGTTATTATAATAATAATGTAATTAAAAATATTTGCATTATAATAAAAAACAGGATATCAGTATTGTCACATGTCGGATTCAGATAAAGGATCTAGTGACACAATTGACATTTCATACATTGGCCTAAGCGTCATTACAATCAGTGTCAATCAGTTTACTTCAAAATATTCTGTCTATTATGTCAAATTGTCCAACTGTGTAACATAATGGTTTATATACGATATGGTAAAGATGGAAAAAATATAAGCCTGTCTACATACATTTGAGTTATGATCGGTTTCCACCCATTTTCCACGTGAGTAGTAACAATTGTAAATCATGACACAATGTAGAAAGAATGAAAACAAAACATAAGCTAATACTACACAGTAATTACACAATAGATGCGAAAGATACAAGAGTTAGCTTGTTATTTACCAAACGACAAAGTCCTGTTGAAGTCGTTGAGCTTCAAACTCTGGGTCGGATTCTGGATTAGGACATCAGGCTCAGCACCACGCACCGCCATGATGGATGAAATGTTTATTCCAGCGTTCCAGAAAAATCTAGTCAATGTTTATGGTAGATTTTTTCATTTTCCCTCCAAATTTTACGGTTACAATAGGGCTCTTGCACTAGTGACCAGTAGGTGACTCGCCCCAATCGCACGTTCATGCTCGGGCCCTAATTAAATAAATCTATTAAACTGGTCTCTTCCTCGTCTCGTCTACTCTGAGTCTGAAGAATTAAGGGGGTGGAAAACATGTCTGTTTGATCCAGCCATTTCAGGTTCCAGGCCTAGGTTCATCTTCATCGTTAGACGCCTCTGTTTCTTTTTCTGTGAGCTCTCCTCATCAGCTTGATCCTCGTCTTCCTCACGCCCTCGCTTTTTAGTTTGAGTCTCCTCAACCTTGTCTTCACTGCAGAGTGTCTCTTGGGGGTCTGGTGAAGACTGTTTTCTTTTACTTGTCGTTCATCTGCTTCCTCTTCCCGTTTTCTCTAATGGCTCACATTTTGCAGGTTTTCTTCTTCCTCTTCCCGTTTTCTCTTATGGCTCACATTTTGCAAGTTTTCTTCTTCCTCCTCTTCCCGTTTTCTCTTATGGCTCACATTTTGCAGGTCTTCTTCCTCCTCTTCCCGTTTTCTTTTGCTGGATACATTTCTCAGGTCTTCTTCCTCAAACACCTCTTCAGAGTCTGAGTGGATGAAGCAGTTGTTCTTCTCGTCCTGGATGGGGCGATGGGGTGGAGGAGCTGGAGGTTCAACAGCAGCTGGGGGTAAAATTTCTCTCCTGCTGCTCTCCTTCTGCTAAATAGTCACAGGAGCAGGGACGGGTACGGGCTGCCCATTGTCTCAAGCAAGAGCAAACATGCACCAATACTGGCATTTACGTCCATGTCAAAAAAGGGATCCTCTCTGTGACGTCGACGTGCCACATGGTCTCCTCCATCAGCGATGTCTGGCTGAGGGTTGTTGACAGGTTCAACACGGCGAAAGATGTTTCCCATCTCAACTTATTTGAACAATATTCCTTGGTATTCTCTTATGGCTCACATTTTGGAGGTCTTCTTCCTCCTCTTCTTGTTTTCTGTTTTTGCTCACATTTTGCAGGTCGTCTTCTTCCTCCTCTTCCCGTTTTCTTTTGCTGGATACATTTCTCAGGTCTTCTTCCTCAAACACCTCTTCAGAGTCTGAGTGGATGAAGCAGTTGTTCTTCTCGTCCTGCATGGGGTGGAGGTTGAACAGCGGCTGGGGGTAAAATTTCTCTCCTGCTGTTCTCCTTCTGCTGAAAACTTGGGCTCGGGCTGCCCATTGTCTCAGTTCAAGCAAGAGTAAACGTGCACCAATACTGGCATTTTCATCCATGTCAAAAAAGGGATCCTCTCTGTGACGTCGACGTGCCACACAGTCTTCTCCAGCAGCGATGTCTGGCTGAGGGTTGTTCACAGGTTCAACATGGCAAAAGATGTTTCCCATCTCAACGTATTTGAACAACAGTCCTTGGAAATACTCCATCGTAGCAGTCCTCTAAAGACTGTATTCTGTGTGTCTTTAGTGTTAAATTAAGTTAGCTATGTTTACGCCACTGCTGTAATCCAATGCCAACATTAAAATGTAAAATCAGGGAGTCTCCGCTTCAGAACACAAACTACTGTTTTGTCATCACTTTTTGCAGGTCTTCTTCCTCTTCCCGTTTCCTCTTGGTGAATACATTTCTCAGGTCTCCTTCCTCCTCTTCCCGTTTCCTCTTGCTGAATACATTTCTCAGGTCTTCTTCCACCTCTTCCCATTTCCTCTTGCTGAATACATTTCTCAGGTCTTCTTCCACCTCTTCCCATTTCCTCTTGCTGAATACATTTCTCAGGTCTCCTTCCTCCTCTTCCCGTTTCCTCTTGCTGAATACATTTCTCAGGTCTTCTTCCTCCTCTTCCCGTTTCCTCTTGGTGAATACATTTCTCAGGTCTTCTTCCTCCTCTTCCCGTTTCCTCTTGGTGAATACATTTCTCAGGTCTTCTTCCACCTCTTCCCATTTCCTCTTGCTGAATACATTTCTCAGGTCTTCTTCCACCTCTTCCCATTTCCTCTTGCTGAATACATTTCTCAGGTCTTCTTCCTCCTCTTCCCGTTTCCTCTTGGTGAATACATTTCTCAGGTCTTCTTCCACCTCTTCCCATTTCCTCTTGCTGAATACATTTCTCAGGTCTTCTTCCTCCTCTTCCCGTTTCCTCTTGGTGAATACATTTCTCAGGTCTTCTTCCACCTCTTCCCATTTCCTCTTGCTGAATACATTTCTCAGGTCTCCTTCCTCCTCTTCCCATTTCCTCTTGCTGAATACATTTCTCAGGTCTTCTTCCACCTCTTCCCATTTCCTCTTGCTGAATACATTTCTCAGGTCTCCTTCTTCCTCTTCCCGTTTCCTCTTGGTGAATACATTTCTCAGGTCTTCTTCCTCCTCTTCCCATTTCCTCTTGCTGAATACATTTCTCAGGTCTTCTTTTTCCTCTTCCCGTTTCCTCTTGCTGAATACATTTCTCATACTCCTCCTCTGGGGCTGAGTGGATGAAGCAGTTGTTCTCCTCGTCCTGGACGGGGCGATGGGGCGGGGTGTCATCACTTTGAAACCTTTTTTTCAAAAGCTGCTGGGCGACAGCTAAGAGTCAGGCACATTGAGGAATACACTGCAAAAAAGGCCTATCAAAAAAATTAGAAAAATAAACTCAAAATAAAACCTTTTTACCCTAATTTAAGTGAAATTATCTGCCAGTGGAATAAGATTATTTTACTTATCAAGTTTACTTAAAACCAGTCAAATAATGTCAATTTGATGTAGTCCTGTCAAGTGAAAAAATCTTAAAATTGGACTTTTAAAGATTAATTTTCTTAATTCAAGTAAATTTAACTAAATTAGATAATCCCTTTTTGCAGTGTAATAAGAAGGTTTGGGTCAAATGGAGAATCTGTACTAACCTGGAGAGAACTCATCAAAACATACAAACTAAACAAAGATATTAAAGCTGGTTGGCAGTTTTGTACCAAACAGCACTGACCTAAGATTTAAGATCTGAATAACAAAAGGTATGAATTTTTTTTATTGTTTTTACCAGATTGTAAAAAAAAAAAATCAAATAAAATGTCGGTAATCTAAAAGAATCCTTTGGCTTGGAGAAACAGGTACTTCTAAAGGACTTATTATAACCAATTTAATTCAAACAAAACAATCCAGACCATTTTAACCCTCCGACTGAAATTTTTATCAAGGCATGTAAATCATCATAAAATCAAACCGGACCAACTTGACAGAAATTATAAGTGAGAAAGAATTATGTTTTGACTTAATTTGAAAATTGACTTTATTTGACAGACTTTGGACAACGTGAAACTTTTATGTTTATTTCTGACGTACAACTGTAGTTCCTTACAAACCTCTTTATTGTTCAATGCAAACTGTAAATATTCAACGCAAGCTGTAAAGTGAGATATACCTGACCTCGCGTAGTATATTCTTACACTGACACAGAAGGAGTAGCTCACAGAAGGGAGGGTGGAAATGCCATCAGGAGACAGGAGTTTCCCCGTCTCTGTCCTGACCTTTCCCAACCACCAAAATGGGAAAAAAAATAAGAATAAGGAGAAAAAATATATAGATGGATGCTGTCGGAACAGCTTGAGCTGCGAGAAGAGGAGAGAACGAACAGGTAAAGATGTCCAAAAATCTTCAAATGCGCTCCACATCTTTCGAGTTAAACACAAAGATATACGGTTTGCACTGACTTCATATGCATTAGATCGGTGTTTTTCAACCTGTTTTGAGTTGTGGCACATGTGTTGGGTTTAAAAGCTCCCACGGCACGCCACATTCCATTAAAACATTACCAAATCAGACCATTTAGTTAAAAATATTGTATATAATGAGGTGAATAATATCTGTGGCACTGTCTACTTCTTTAAATTTGGTAATAATGATGGTTTTGCGTTCTTTCTTTGGTGCAAATGTCGCTCAGGACACTCCAAAAAGGTAAATTAATTCATTAAATCCACATTTGTGAATCTGTTAACTCAGACTGCACATTTTCTTAAGGCACACCTGGCAAAACCTCAAGGCGCACTAGTGTTCCCCACACACTGGTTGAAAATCAAGGCATCAGATGAACTATTCACGTGGAGAAGTTAGCCCTTGCTTCATTATGTGGGCCTGTCTAACCTTTAGCCACACGCTCACCTCCCTCACCGCTCTGTCATATCTGGTAGAGCTCCAAATTTCGCCACAACCATATCCAGTTTGCTTAGCACCTCACCGGAGCGAATATATCCATGAAGTTGGTCCCCCATCCAACGCATATCAACACAAAAACTATGTCAATCGTTTGTGCTGCTTTAGTTTTGTTTGTGCTGCTTTAGTTTTTGAGATATTAACGATTCTTTTATGGGTCAGATTAGGGTCACCCAGCCCCCAGGAAGCTTAAAAAATGCTCCAAAACGGCCCTAAAGGAAGTCAGTCGTTAGTGCCTCATTTGTGCTGTGAAGAGTTTGTTTGTGTTGTTATGGTTTTATCATTCATTCATTTTCTAACGCTTCCCGTTCCCAGGGTCGCGGGTGATTGGAGCCTATCCCAGTGACTTTGGGCCTTAGGCGGGGTACACCCTGGACAGTGGCCAACTCGTCACAGCAAAGACAGAGACAAGGACAGACAACCATTCACTCTCACATTCATACACTAGGGACAATTTAGAGTTTCCAATTAACCTGAACACAGTCATGTGTTTGGACGGTGGGAGGAGCCGTAGAACCCGGAGAGAACCCACGGTAAGGACGGGACGGGAGGACATGCAGACTCCACCCAGAGAGAGCGTGTGATGGTTTTATCAATATTTGCAATTTTGTTTTGTTTTGATGTTACTCAGGCCCCCAAAGGGTTAAACAGCGCCCGAAAACAGCAAAAAGTGATCTGAATCGATTGCGCTTCGTTTGTGTCGTGCATAATTTCGTTCGTACAATCATGTTTAAAAAATTTATTTGTAATTATTTTGCTGCAATTGTGTGACGTCATTTCCGGCCAGCTGGTGGCAGCAGCGTGAGGAAAACTCTGCAAAATAACAGAAGTGCGATGATCACAGGTTTTTTTAAACTTCCTGGGGGCTGGGTGACCCTAATTAGACCCATAAAAGAATCGGTAACATCTAAAAAACGAAAGCAACACAAATGAAACTTTTTGCAGCAGAAATGAAGCACTAACAATTGACAGTTTTTGTGTGGATGTGTGTTTGATAAGCCATGTGCGTCCACCCGTGGCAAAACACACAACTCCATGACACTATTAATGTGTGCAAACTGAAAAACGTACAGATTCTCTCCGATCTGTTGCACCAAATGCGTCGAGTCCACAAGTAAAATCAATGAATAACACTTATTATTACATGTGGAAGAGGCCATTTTAGTCGAAGAAGAAGAAGAAGAAGAATTTTTATTTATAGAGCGCTTTTCCACCTAATAGGCACCCAAAGCGCTTTACAAACCGAACAATAATAAGAAAATGAAGCAGCCAGAGCTCCGAAATGAGGCAAATGAAACAAGCAAAAAAACGATTTGAAATTAGAGATGAAATAACCTCTGTCACTTTCCAGATGGGACTGTTTCCCAATCTGCCCGTACAAAAAAACAAAATATAATTTGTGCGGCGTTTCTGCACTGAACTGTGAACAGACATAAGCAATATTGAATTATAAAGAGGCTAATGCTAATATGCACAGCGGACCAGAGACACAGCAGAGGGGGTAACGCAAAAACAATTCACTGTTAATACAAAGCTTCTATTCGCCAATATTGTAAAGCTCTTCAGCAGATGAGTATCGGTCCACCAGGGGGAGTAGTGGATTTCACAATCACTGTTCTGTACGTTCTAAACATAAAAGGAACCGTTTCTGTCCTTGTTTGGAAAGAAGATGTGAAAAAGGAGGGAAGTAGCCGCTGTCCTTTATTAAATCAAGTCGCACACAGTGGTCTTTCATTAAAGCAGTTTCACCAGTGCTGTTCCTGGACAGTAACATATTTATTTATGTGTGATGCAATGACTGTTATCAACAGTATATATCAATTTATATCACATTAATCTATTGACCTTATTCTGCCCCGCCCACTTTTGCAGTTTTTTTGCACTTTTGTTGTAAACGCACTCCCGTTTGACGAGAACTCTGTTAAAGCTAATGACGAACGAGGGAAAAGTCTCGCCGCTAAAATGTTACATAAAGTAGATTGATTTGTGTAAAATGTTTAATGAACACGAGCAACAACAAGTCAACAACGCAACGATTTCCTGGTCAGTCTGAAAACAGCTTTTTAGTCCATGTAGAACTTATTTTCTGTTGAGCTCGTCTGCTCCATGTAAACTACAACGGAAACAAGACGGCGGCGCGTACGGCAACTTCAGGAATAAGGTGAATAGTATGCAAAAGAATAATTTGATTTTAACTCTATGAACACAATAAATGGACATATTTGGAGTGTACTCTTGGCGGCGGGAAAGAAGGTCATAATGAAGAAATGGATGACTCAAACAGAACCAACGATCAAGGACTGGACTGAAATTGTGAGTGACATTTGGACTTCATTTGAAAATGGATTTATTTGATAGTGTGGGCTAAATGGGACTCATATGTTAATTTGATTGTTCCATGAGTCGTCTTTTTTGTTTTGTTCAATGTTTGATACTGTTTTTATTTTTATTGTTTGATTTGAATGATCTCTGGTCCCTTTGTGTGTTTCAAATTTTAAAAAATGTAATAAAAAGGAAAAAAAAAATCCTGGTATGTGTTTAAATTCAGTGAATCTAATTTTAAAAAGTAAAAAAAAAGGGAATTTTGTCATTTGTGGACAATGCACCCACATGATGGTTGTTGAAATATTCACATGAGCCAACTATAGATATCTCACTGTACCTCTAGTTTCTAAAGTTCACTTATTACTGATGGATTTGTGGCACTTTTTCCTGTAAAACTGTCGTGGACTCTGCTGGTTTGGATGGAAGGTAAAAATTAGACCTTAATCAACTTTAGAATCGAAATGAAATTAAATTAGACCTGACGACGATGTTTTCAGGATCCTGAGGACGGTCTCTACAGTTCATAACCTAAAAAATTCAATTGCTAAAAAATGTCCAGTTGTTTCTTTAAACAGCCAGAGAGTTATTTGTACGGTAATGAATATAATTTAAGCAAAAAGTTACCAAATATATGGCCCAGCTTTTAAAAATTCAACATACTTTATATTGTTAAACACTCTGCGCTCTCTGTTCTAAATGATTTCCACGTTACTTTTGTGTAAAAATTGCCAAAGAATCACATAAACGTCATTGCATTTTAGATAAATTTACGATTAGTAGAATGGTTGTTGACAAAATATAGCAAAGGTGAATAAATCTGGATTGTAATTGCCAATTTATTCCACAATATCTGAAGCTGAAACATAATTCTAGGTTAGAAAAAAAAACAAAAACACATATGAAGCATTTATTAACCGCACTGTATGAGTTTGATTGTCAATAAAATACCCTAAAGATGCAGCTTCAACATAATAAATCTCGTTGCAGACTGACATTGTGCTTATACTCGTGGCGTAGACAATATTCAAAGCACCTTAAATGTTGTATCATTTAATAAGAAAACAGATAAGCTCTTTCTGGGTTTGGGCGGAGGCTGAACTGTCACCACATCCTCGACTGTCAGGGATTTCAAAATGATTTCCACCAGTTTTATCTTTGATCTCAATTGGCTTCTTCAAGTCGTCACAAAACCACAGGAGGATAATAAGCAGATCTTATGGATGGCAATAATTAAATATAACATGAAAGACGTAATCGATAGCAGCTTAAGTGGGGTTTAGAGCTCGGAGGTTTACTTTGACAGCAAATATAAGACACGTTAGAAAGACATTGTCCCAAACGGTGGTGGAAAAAGTGCTCGAGATGGTTAATTAAGTCAAAGTATTGAAGTACATACAGTAGATTTTTATGTTTCTCAACGTTTCTAAACTTTTTATATGTATATTTTTGTTTTGTAAAAGTCAAACTGAAAACATTTAGGGAGAAGGTCATCATGAATGTGCTAAAAATAACTGCTCAAACCGTATGGAAAGTACTTTTTACTTTGTGGATAAGTACAGACGGTATAAGTACAGACACTGCACTCAATTGTAGTGAAGTAAAAGTAAAAAGTATCCACTGTAAAACTGAATATTTATACTTAAGGACTGCTCTTTGACTTTTGTACTTTGTTATGTTCCACCACTGGCAATAACTCAAATAATTAATAAATGCAAATGGTGGAACTTCCTGATATGTTTATATGTTTTGTTTATCCTATATTTTCATAGGGATTTGCACAATAACATCGCAAAGAATTCTAATTATTGTGACAGACCTTATAATGATTTATGAACAGAAAGATGCACTGTAAATGGTAAATTCACATTTATTTACCGCTTTTCCTCCAAGCCCTCATCAAAGACCCATTCACACCCCAGTGTACTCTGACACTCTGACTCTGGAGGCTTGTCCCGCCTGAGCTGCTGCTGTGTTGACTGGATCACTACCTTGGCCAGGTCTATCTTATAAAATACATTTTAAACTTTAACTCCTCGTTAAATAAACAAGTTGAAATACATATTCTCCAGATTTTGTCAATCATGAGATGTAGAGAGAAAAAAAATCGAATTACGATTTGCCGGACATGTATTGCACTTGTGAATAGATGTGTAATGTGTGGTTTAAATAATAGGATTCTGTTCAAAGTTCACATAAACATGTCCAGGAGAATTGACAAAAAACTGAAATAAGCCCAAGAACTAACGAACTAACATTGACCAAATTGGCATGACATTTTCATTGACTAAAACTAAACTAAAACTAATTATATGACTAGATTTTGATTAAAATTATAATCATTTTAGACAAAACACAAAGCTAAATTAAAATGTCATGTCAAATTAACACTGTGCGGTATAGGAAATGCAAATGAATCAACTTTTAAACATGGTTACAAGCAAAACAAAAAACTTGCAGAATTTATTTCCTTGAAGAATTGCAGTGTCTTCACAGATTATTGCTCCAACATCTAATATCCTTTGCAAATCGAAATCAATACTATTTTTTGCATAAGATTCAGCCAAAGTTTTGCATTTCAACACTTCAACCAACGAGATGAACGTCTGGATCCATCTGCCACATACCGTGCATCCAATCCATTTCTGCGCTGGTTTTTCAGCTCACTATCGTCTGCCGTGTGCGTCTGGGCTGAGCTTGAGTGAATGTGAGTGAGTGACAGAAGCGATCAAAGGAGCTGGAAGTGTCTGCCATCAATAAAGCTCTCTGCGCCGAGGTAAATGATGTAAAAGCCCACATCTGGAGAGCTCATGTCTGATACAGATTTGCCTGCACTTTGAGACGCTCAGAGATACATGTGGATTCACCCGGTGCTCCACCCAAACTATAAGAAACAAGAGTTCAAGTACAGGCCACTGAGGAATGAACGTGCACGTCCAGTCTACATGTGGAGAGAGTTCATCTTTTACTGCAAAGGTTTAACACGATTAGAGTATTTTAAAATGTTCAGAAACGTAATTAAAGGTGGGAGATTTAACGAACAATGGATAATGTTGCTATTGTTGAATATATTGTCTATAACTATAAAAATGACCTCAAAAAGATACAGAAACATCCGTCATCTCCCAAACAAGAGTATAAAGTCATATTACTGCACTTTTGTTGTCCATTTACATTTTATGCTTAGACTTAAACTTTAAAGTCTATATGACAGGTTCCCAAAATGTTGTAATTATGACTTAGTTGGGAGGGCACCTGTGGTAAATATTTAGCATAGTTTTATATCTGTGTAGTTGCAGTTTAGTTTGCTTTTCTATAACAAACAATGGACAAAATTCAATTTTCTAGCCTTAAAATTGTATTTTAGCTTCAAAAGAATCTAATCTATGGTATAGTATCTACAATATATGTCTAGATAAAATGAAAAATTATTGGCTCAACATTTCTGTGAGAATCTTTCAGTAAAACCTATAAATCTGGATTGTTTCTTCATCAAAAATGCAAAGAGTTTATCATCATTTCCTAAAACATAATGTAAGATACAATAATAATAAATGCAGCTCTGATGGCACACACATGTGTCTGAGGCTTTTCATTTACTAAAATAATCTAAATTTATCATATTTTGTAATATTCTGCGGTTAATCCCAGTTTCTCCAGTGAGATCACATGATGTTGTAATCCCATGGGATGTTAAATCACACACGGCGTATTCCTCATTTCCGGGGTCTGAGCTGCTGCGCAATTTCACGTCTGATTTAGTTTTGTTTTTGACGCTGTGCCACAGTCTGGGCTCCGTTTGGTTCAAATATATCAGGAATCAATACAAACAGGACCGAGAACCTTTCATTGATTTCCATGGAATGAGAATAAAAAAGAATTGATGAGGTGAGTTTATTTTAGGACTAGCAGCTGTTTAATCTGTGGTAACGTTAATTAACTCTTTTTACTCTTGTAACAAAGGCCTGGATAGAGACGTGCTGTAGATATGGTATTATTAAGTTAAATAAAAGAAAGAACAAGGCAGACGGCGTTCCTAGTGCATTACTACTGTAAATAAGAGTGTGCACTTTATACTTTATATTGTATTTTTATTACCATGTTTAGTAATTATTTATCCTATTTTTATTGCATGCGCCCATTTTATTCATTCCTGTTCTAAACTGTGTGTTGCAACATTGGAATTTCCCGATAATTTCCCGGACAAATAAAGGATCTCTTATCTTATTACAATGTTACACCTCCTTTTAGGCGACTAATCGGTTGATAGGGAAGGTCTTTAGTTGAGTATTTCTTTGGTCGACTCCAGCTCTGACACTGAGACCTGGTCGAACTCTTGACAGTAAACCATTTCAGATATAGTACCTGAGTCTGACCTGTGGGGGGCAAAGGTGAGGGCCTTGGGCAGCGGCACAAGCCTCGACACAGAAAACTACAAATCCCCAGATCCGACTAAACCAGAGTGGAACCAGGTCAGGCTCCTCGGTCATAAATACACTCACTGCCTTTTAGCTTAGAGCAGGCATGTCCAAAGTAAGGCCCGGGGGCCAAAAGCAGCCCACAAAACAATTTTTCTTGGCCCTCAAGCTTCCTGGTGAATTGGCCCACATTGTCCTAAGACATACTTTTTACAGCAAATTTCAGATTGTCTACTATTATAACCTAAATAACTAACATTTTGGAGTGAGACAGACCTGACGGTAAGGCATTGAGACTGAATTTAGGTGTGGTGTCACTTTAAAAATCAGATTAATGCAACTTTTTTGAACGTTTCACGATTTATTTGTGGCCCTCCCCTTGGTCTACATTTCAGTATGTGGCCCTCGGTGGAAAAAGTTTGGACACCCCTGGCTTAGAGGGACAACAGAGGACAAGGGAACATGAAACATCCTCTCCATTTGTGTTCTGTCTGAAATGAATGACTGATAAGCCAACATGAATGGTAAAAATTCTTCATACAGCAGCATAAAAATGTACAGTAAGTTTCAAGATTCCTGTTAATTAAAATCAAGTTAAAATAGTGCTTGAACAGTGGAAAAGACCGTGAAAGGTGGAATATGCATTTATGATCATCCAAATGTCATTATTACACGTTCTCGCACATGAGCATCAACTGTCAGACATCTCGAAGGCTGAAAATCTTTCTTCCATAAACTGTCCGGCTTCTAAACAAACTGTGTCCCGCTCAACACAGAAGAATGCACTCACAGAACTCTGAGCTGGAGTGACGGACAAGTTGGTGAGTTTTTTAACTGAAGAGAAACGGCATTTCGTTGATCTGTGGGTGCGAGCTCACATTGACTACAAAATTCATTCATTCAAACACCACAATGTAATGCTCCAGGAATTTGCAGACATAATTTCTCTCTTTGTTTATTATAATTTATTGACCAGAGGTTTCTACTTTATCCCCACAGGGTTATTTGTAGTTTTTCCTTGATGAGAAGAAAGGTCAAGGACAGGGGATGCTCTTTGGACAGTTATCCATTTGATAAAGTCTCTTTAACATTGTTCATTTAAACCAGGCATGTCCAAACTAAGACCCGGGGGCCAAATGCGGCTCTCAGACCAATTTTTCTTGGCCCTCAGGCTTCCTGGTGATTGGCCCACATTGTCCTGAGAAGTACTTTTTACAGCAAATTTAACATTTTCTACAATTTTAGCCAAAACTAACATTTTAGTGCGAGACAGACCTGATATTAAGGCACTGAGACTGAATGTAGATGTGGTGGGGCTTAAAACATCAGATAAATGCAGCTTTTTTTAACGTTTCACGATTGATTTGTGGCCCTCCGCTTGATCTATATTTCAATATGCGGCCCTCGATGGAAAAAGTTTGGACACCCCTGATTTAAACTGTTCGAGGCAACTGTAGATGGGATTTTGGACGCTACAAAACTGAATTAAATTGAATTACTCGGGACAGTGCGTGTTAATGAGCTTACATGATATATGCATGACACACACGCTGTAAACACGCCGGACTGTAGTCTTGGGCTAATTTCCAGCCATTGTCCCACATTTACTCTCAGAACACACTCTCATTCACACACCAGCACTAAAACTAAACCACCAGCATACTAAAAAAATAAAAAAAGGGCAAGACGTGCTGCATTCTGTTTTCTCTGAGTTCATGTTTTCCACTTGTCAAGTCGGAAAAAGCAACGAGCAGTAACGATTCAAAACAAGTCAAACAAACACAGGGAAAATGCTCGAATCAGCCAAAATACCGATCAAATTCAGTAAATTTATCGACCTGCACATCGTTTTTACATTTAAAGTTCGTTTGAGAGTGAACGTTTGCTTTTGTTGTCATCGGCTCCATAACTGCAGAAGCTCAAACGCAGCACAAGAACAGCCTCACAGACAGAACTATCACTATTTTAACTGTTTGATATCACATTTTATCCAAATCTGAAACGTTGACCAAGTTTCCAAGTAGGAATTCCGAGATGTGAGTATTCCAGAGTGAATTTACAAGTCGGAATTAAGCAAATCCGACCTCTGAGGACGACTGGAACGCAGCAAAAGATCATACAGAAAATAAAAACGAACAACAATAACAACAAAGCAACTGGATACAAACATAAACTGAAATGTATTATTTGAAATTTAAATACAATTTCAGACTCGGTTCATACTTTCTGTTCTGCGTCACATTTTGAAGGAATAAAGTAGATTTTCCAAAATAAAATCACCTGTATTGGATTACCACAAAGACATTGTTTGGGCCAGAATCCAAATGCGTGTTGTCTATAAAGAGAAGCAGCTGCTATAGCCTCTGCCATAACTCTGACTGGTTGAATTGTAAAAATATAGCATTATTGAGCCACTTGTCTACATTATTTGGAAAACCTTTGAAGTGAAAATTACAGGGTGATGGATCATTCTTCTGTTCGAACCACTGACTTCAGACAATATCAAGTTTTGTAAATCGACACTGCCTTTTTTGACCTTCGACTGTCAACTCTTGTCCCAAAGCAGTCTTCAGGAAATTCCTAAAATATTGCACTTAAGAGGCAATAAAATGGAGGACGCAGTAACCATGGAGACACAATGTACACATTAGGAAACACAGATACGTTTTAGATGGTCTGAACACTCAAGGAAAATTTAAAAATGTATTTAAACAACACATTTTCAGGAGCCTGTGGTCAGAATGAACACTCTGACCGCTGCAAATGCAAAGGACAAACTCCAGCTTGTCCATCTTGTTTGTTTGGTAACGCTTTATAATAACTACACATATTCCTGCCTCAATAAAGCATGAACAAAGACTTAATTCATAGTTAACAAATAGTTTGTTAAGAATGATTCAGGATTAGTAACTATTTAACTAATAATCCAACCCTAATTCCTAACACCAACCCTAACCCTAACCTTAATTAAGTAGTTACTAATCCTGAATCATGCTTAATAAACTATTTGATCACAATGAATTAAGTCTTTGTTAAGGCAGAATAAGGTGTAGTTATTATTAAGTGCTACCGTATGTTTTTATATCTAGAAATACTAAGAAATACTTGAAAAACATTCTCTCTTTAGCCACCCGTTTTCATTGGGACTCGTCTCAGGCCAAGTGGAGTCACCTGTTTGTCGCCATGGAGATAGATATGTTTATCATACTGTGGAACATTCCAGGCAAAGCAATAACTTCCCCAAAGACAGACCCTCCACCAGAAAATGACATCCTGCACAGACCATGTTGCTGTAAAAAAGAGAGAGCGAAAAGCTAAATGCTAAGTTGAAAATGAAATGAGTATGAAGTGTTCTTATGAGCACATCTGTAAGACCGACTTATGAACACATTTTCACGTTCACAAACTGTTTTTCACTGATTTTTTTGTTTTATTTGGAAGAACAAATCCCAAGAACAGTAAAAAGCACTCTTAAGCTTAGAAATTCTGCCGTTTTAGAATATTTTTGCACTCATAGCTGCTAAAAATACGTAATTTATACATATTTTTTAGCAGCAATAAGTGCAAAAATATTCTAAAACGGCAGAATTTCTAAGCTATACAATTCCAAAACTAATTTTACTTCTGCCTTCGCCAAAAGCTTAAAGCAAAAGTAACCGCCGAAACATGTCAAGGTCATCTCTTACCTATTGTCTGATTTAGAAGAAACAACAAAACTATTCTAATTAAAAAGACAAGATGAATATTCTTAAAGCGTAAAGGTCGGACGACTCATTTGACTAAAGTGAAATTTAAGATAAAGATGTTTCAAATTCAGCTAAAACCTTCACAAATTTTACTTCCTGGTTGTAAATGATGACATCACACTGGGAAATTACCAAGAAACCATCCTGTACAGTGCACCAAAAACTCCTCTAATGTCACAGATTTTCTTTCATTTAACAAAGAAAAATATATGTGAACATCTTTATTTGTTGAGTCAATGTTTAAAGGGTCAAAAATGTGGTTTCTTTTGTGTAATTTATACATAACCTTCGTCTCCCCAGTGTGATGTCATCAGTTTGTTTACTTCCTGTAATTTTCAACATATTTCCCATCTTTTCTCCTAAAACAGCGACCAGATTGGTATAAAACTATAATTTATATTTACATGAGGTATTTATAAACTAAATAAAGTCAAAATTAGAAAATCATAAAAACCTGTCATACGCACTTTAACTTAGGATATTCATTGTCTCATTTTCCTTGTGAGCTTTGCTTTAATTTCATATGAGCTCATCTAAAACTAAAGTCCTCTATTTTATTAAGCTGAAGTTTACAAAAACACATATTTATCAGTTCAGTTACATTACCCCACACCAGATCATCCACACTGAAATGAACTTTTAATAGAGGCAACAGTAATTATTCATTGTCTCTGTTCTCCGTTCAAAGCCCTAAATACTACATTAAAAACAGTTGTGATTCTAGTGTCCTGGATTTTATATTAATTTAT
Source organism: Rhinogobius similis (assembly GCA_019453435.1). Taxonomy (NCBI): domain Eukaryota; kingdom Metazoa; phylum Chordata; class Actinopteri; order Gobiiformes; family Gobiidae; genus Rhinogobius; species Rhinogobius similis. The sequence continues at coordinate 11,495,867 of CM033629.1, forward strand.
TCCTTTTAATGCACCGTCTGATAAAAGGAAACTATCAAGCTGCTGCACATGTTAAATATGAAAAGAAAGCTGTAAACCTCTTATTTTCAGTCAAATCAGTCATTCTGGGATGAATTAGAGTCAGTTTTTACTCCAAAAGCACACATTTTAAAAACACAAAAATTCTGAAAAATGTAATCGGACTTTTCTATGGATTCCACCTGGACTTTTTTACTTCATCAAATTTTTTTTGTTAAATTAGCTTCAGCTTTGAAAGAGGAATTGTCAAAATCCAAAAGCAGTGTCAATCAGGCAAAATCTAAAGACACCAGCTCCACTTCTTCACATAATTAACAAAGAAAACTTTAACGAAAACTTTAAAATCTGATATTCCTCTTCGCAGAGCTTGTTTTCACTTGTAATCAGAGTAAATCAGACACCAGAGGCCAAAACTACAGAGTCCAGCCAACAGTTTGTGCTCCAAAGGCTTCAGAAACAGCTTCAGTTTGAAATGAGGCTCATTTTAGTCCGACGTTTTAGGAAAAACAGTCCCGACTCAGATGGAGTTAACTATATTAAACCACGAGACTCTCATCCGCCTGAAAAGCACTTCCTCTCTCTAATGTGGAAACTTGTGTGTGGCTTCAAACCCTGGGAGTGTTCTGCGCCGAGGAGACAATGAATGAATGAATGAATGAATGAATGAATGAACGCTGAGGCCAAACCATATTCCCAAAAGGTCCCATAAACAGAACTGACACGTCCCTCTGCACTTCTGGGCTCAAACAGAAGACCGATGCAGCCTTTTCCAAAACCATAACCACAGTACCACCCATCCTCCTCACGTGGGAATAAAGGGAAACTCTTTATAAAAGCCAAGGACAAATCAGCAACTGTAAATGTGTTTTTGGTTTTATGTCTAATAAACTTTAACGCAGTGTTCGTCGAGTCATTTAGTGGCAGAGGCTTAAAGGACAGTGTTGGGACAGTTTCTAAAGGCTATGACAACCAAAACCATAACTGATGCACTTATTAATCTGATTTTCTTGAAGTTTATGGTCAGTGAAAAAAGGAACAAACTGATTCAAGGTTTTTCAAGATGTCTAATGTGAGTAAAGGCACACATTTATAGTGTTTTGTCAGTTTTTCTTGCTAAAAGTTGTGCTAATCAATCCTCCCAATCCCACACTGTGAGAAGTAGGCTATTAATCTCATGATACAAAGCTCAATAATGGTGTGTAATAAATAAATAAAATCTATAAATTATGTACAATCAACTTCAAACTCACCGGATGTGGAGATCTTATATTTGGTGACACTTCAGGGGCATCATGAGACCAGACATCTGCAGAACTGTACTGTATAGAGAGGAAATAAATACATTTTGATATTGGGAATTCTTTGCAAAAGATAAATCACAAACGTAATACATTGTTTGATTGTTTTTTCAAGCGGTTTTTGGACGTTTTATTCATTCATCCAACGCTGCAGCTATGTTGTTTTGGTCGAAAACAATGAGTGCATTTACATAAACTCGAATATCCCGGTTTTAGAGCTGCACAATGTACCGCGAAAATAACAATAGCGCAGAATAGACCTGTAGCGAAGTGATAGTTTCCCAATGATGACAGAGGCGTCCTTTCTTTTCTTGAACTAAAGAGTTCTCATTTTATTGAACTCTGCTGCAACGCAGCACCGTGAACATTTCTTTTTTGTCAAGATGGCGGATACAATTCTACATCCTGTCGTGTACCCTTCACATCCGGTACTTCAAAATAAAACATTCAGGCACATTAATAACACTTTTCACAGTACCCAATTTCAGTTATCATTAAAACAATATTCTTTATCTATTAATTAATATTTCTAGTAACAATGTAACATTTAATACAAATTGGGGTGCACGGTGGCAGAGCGGCTAGAGCTTCTGCCTCTCAATAAGGAGATCGTGGGTTCGAATCCCAGACCACCCCAACATCGTGGTCTCGAATTCCGAACCACCCCAACATCACAAGATCTCTCTGGGTGGAGTCTGCATGTCCTCCCCGTGTTACCGTGGGTTCTCTCCGGGTTCTCCGGCTCCTCCCACCGTCCAAAGACATGACTGTGTAGATTAATTGAGAACTCTAAATTGTCCCTAGTGAATGAATGTGAGAGTGAATGGTTGTTTGTCCTTGTCTCTGTCTCTCTGTGTTAGCCCTGCGACGAGTTGGCCACTGTCCAGGGTGTACCCCGCCTAAGGCCCAAAGTCACTGGGATAGGCTCCAGTCACCCGCGACCCCTAACGGGAATAAGCGGTAGAAAATGAATGAATATTAATACAAATAGTCACAACATCCTCCCACCCGATGAACAACCTTTCATCACCATAGGACCATGTTACATTAACATATCTCAAGAGGATACAATAACTGAACAGGTCTTCTCAATAAACTACCTGTAGAAGTACGAACAATACATGAACGTATTAAACCATCCTTGCCTGAAAAAACCTCTGTAATTCTACCCATTTTCCAGGTCTGTCTGGGTGCGTTATCCTCTCCAATTAGGACAACATCTCCTACTTTCAGTGCAGTAGGTGTAGGAGTCTCACATTTGTGGGCTGATTTTAGGTCCATCAAATAGTCTTTGCGCCAGCTGTTCCAAAGGCTGGTCAAAAGTCTCTGCCGGTATTTCCACCTACGACCCAGTTCCTCGTGACTTGCAGTTACTGGAACTGGTGAAGGCACAGTCTTTGGTGGTAGTGAAGTTAAGCGTTTACCAACCAGGAAGTGAGAAGGGGTAAGTGGCTGTGGTTCTAAAGCCTCACTGTGTACATATGACAGGGGTCTTGAGTTCAACACTGCCTCCACTTCAGCAAAAATAGTTGTTAGTTCTTCAAAGTTCAATGACGATTTCCCTAGTACTCTCTTTAAACATGTTTTCACAGATCTCACAAGCCTCTCCCAGAAGCCCCCCCACCAAGCTGCTCGCTCAGCAATGAACTTCCAAGTGATTCCCTTGTCAGTACAGAACTCTATGAGCTCTGACCCTTCAATGTTTTGCCATAGTTCTTTCAAGTCCTTGTCTGCCCTTTTGAATGTCCTGGCATTATCAGAGTAAATTATCCTACATAGCCCTCGTCTGGCAATAAACCTTTTGAATGCTAAGAAGAAGTTTTCAGTGGTCTTATCTGATACCAACTCCAAATGCACAGCTCTAGTTACTGCACATGTAAACAAAGCAATGTATGCCTTTGTTGACTGCCCTTTAGTTTTAACATACAATTCTCCTGCAAAATCTACCCCCATAACTTCAAATGGAGGGGACTCTGTCACACGGTCTCGTGGTAAAGGAGCAGTAATCTGCTGTGCTGCCTTTACCTTTAGTTTTCTGCAAATGTAACAACCTGAAACAATGCGTTTCACAAGCTGTCTCCCTCTCAAAATCCAGTAGCTTTCTCTGACTTGAATCAATGTGTCTCTTACACCAGAATGCATTACCCTTTCATGACATGACTGAACCAGCAACTCAGAATATTTGTGATTTGTAGGTAATACCCAGGGGTGTGGTTCTCTAAAACTAAATCCAGAGTTCTGTAGTCTTCCCCCAACACATATTAGACCATTTTCATCTGAGAAAGGTTTCAAGTCTTTGATTTTTGAGTCTCTTTTCACATTTTGGTTTACTCTTAACTGGGATATCTCAGAGTTATAACAACTCTCTTGTGTTACTTTTACCCAATACATTTCTGCTGCACTTATCTCTTCTGCAGTTAACTCTCCCTGAACCTTCTGAGTAGACCTTGCATTGGTTAAAAACCGTTTGACCCATGCTGTTATTCTTAACACAGTCTTAAGTCTACTGTACTTCTCTAAGTTTAACAGAGGTTCAGTTTGTTCAGTGCTGGTAAGTTGTACAACAGTCTGATACTTAGATTTCACTTCAGTGTTTACCTCATTTACCACATAGTTCTCGTCAATGTTTGTTTCCCTTTCAGCTGCAAACAGTGAAGTAGGTCCACTCCACCACAACTGGTTCTCAATAAGGCTCGGCACATGCTGACCTCGTGTTGGCAAGTCAGCAGGGTTTATTTTACCAGCACAGTGAGACCACAACTCCGGGTTTGTGAGTCCTTGTATTTCAGTCACTCTGTTGGCCACGAAAGGCTTCCACCGCTGGGCTGAGCTGCGGATCCAGTGAAGAGTGATCATGGAGTCTGTCCACAAGTTAAGTTGGTTCCTCTCCAAGTTCAGTGGTTTGAGAAGACTGTGCCCAAGCCTCGCTCCAATAAGTGCACCCATCAGCTCTAAACGAGGCAAAGTCATTTTCTTTAGTGGTGCAACTCGCGACTTTGAGGCTACAAAACTCGAAACAGTCTTTCCATGTTCATTTTGTCCTTGAAGATATGCCACAGCACTGTAAGCCTTTTCACTTGCATCACAGTAGACATGCAACTTTACAGCGTGTGAGTTTGGCTGGATCTCAATGTAGTACCATCTGGGAATGGCCACCAGGTGGAGCAGTGGTAACTCTGTGCACCACTGTTCCCATTTTTCATTCAAATCAGTGGGCAATGGTTCATCCCAACTGAGACCTCTTTCCCACATTTCTTGAAAGAGGCACTTTACTCTCAGCAAATGGAGTGAGAAACCCAATGGGGTCAAATATGCGGGCTGATGTCTGTAGAACACCTCGCTTTGTGTTTCCTTTGTCTTTTAAAATGTTCATTAATCCCTTCTGATCAAACACAAAATCGTCCTTCTCTGGTCGCCACACGAGTCCTAGCACTTTGAGCACATTTCCACCAGACTCTGTGTCTGCTGTACATTCTATTTCTTGTTCTTTCCACACTGCCCTCAGATCAGATGAGTTGGTTACCCATTTGCACAGGTTCATTCCTGCCTGAGAGAGAATGTCTTTTGCTGCTGTTGTCACATGTGTGGCCTCCTGCATATCTTGAGAGCTTGAAATAAAGTCATCCACATACAAAGAGTCTCTGAGTGTCTGTACTGCTTTAGGTTGTTCCTTTTCGAATTGTTTGAGATGTTTTCTTATTGTGGCAGCAAGCAAGAATGGGCTGGGAGACACTCCAAAAACTACTCTATTCATTCTCAGAACCCGTACCTCATTTTCACAGTCTTTGGTTGGAGGTCCGTACAGCCACAGGAACCTAACAACGTCCTTGTCCATTTCTGAGAGAGATATCTGGAGAAAAGCCTTGGTTATATCTGCAGTGAAGGCTATTTTGTGCAATCTGAACTGTATAAGCACATCCAGCAGGTTTGGGTTTAGATTAGGCCCAGTGTACAAACAGTCATTTAGAGATGGGCAACCTTCCTCATGTGATGATGCATCAAATACCACTCTAAGTTTTGTTGTGGTTTTCTCTTCTCGTACAATGTGGCATGTAATATTTCACAGTCTCTTGTTTCTCTGCCACGGTTGTGTCTTCTGCTACCTCCTCACAAATGCCTTGCTGAAGATAGTCCTGTATAACATTGTTGTACCTAGCATACAAGGTTGCATCGGTTTTCAGTTTTTTGATAAGGTTCTCAAACCGTTTCTTTGCTACTCTAAAGTTGTCTGGAAGTTGTGCCTTATCTGATCGCCATGGCAACTCAACTTGGTAACGTCCATTTTCAAATGTGGTTGTCCTTTCAAAGTCACATAGAACATCTGAGTCTTCTGGGCTATCTGTCTGACGGTTTACTATGCCCAAGGACTCCACTTCCCAGAAGGCGTGTAGCTCTTTAGAGATCTGGGTATCTTCTGTCAAACTAACGTGCATGCAAGTGGTGTCTGTAACACTGGACGCAGTCACTGGTCCCTGTAAAGCCCACCCAAAAATGCATTCAACTGCTACAAGTGAATTCGTAACCTTTTGGACCTTACCAGTAACTGCTTGCCAGTAGTAGTCTCAACACCTGCAACTCTTGGTCGTTAGCACCCTCTAGTGGAAAATCTGCAAGCTGCAGCCCCCTTTTTTGTATTTCTGTTTGAATTGTTTCACTTAGGACCTTAATCACAGCGGTACACACTTGAGGGGTCTCTACTGCTTCTATCTCAAGACTCTTTTCAGTGTTCCACATATTCTCAAGCTGAACTCTCACAATGTTACGTTTTTCTGTTATCGGATTGTTGGAACCAAAAACATGGAGGTTAAGTGTCTCTTGCCTTACAAATGGTTTACATCCTACCTCACAGACAGAACATTCATGGTAAGTTTAGATACCTGCTCCTCCAGGGTCCATAAGATCACATGTGGTGTGCCCCAGGGTTCCATTTTAGGTCCTGTACTTTTTAACCTCTACATGCTCCCTCTTGGTGGTGTCATCAGGAGACATGGAGTCAGCTTCCACAGTTATGCTGATGATACACAGCTTTACATCTCCATGTCTCCTGATGACACCAGGCCAATGGATGCTCTTTTTAACTGCATTCTAGACATCAAATCCTGGATGGCAAAAAACTTTCTCCAGCTTAACCAGGACAAAACTGAGGTTTTAGTCATCGGTCCTGAGGCCCAGAGAGAGAAACTTTTATCCAAACTGCAAGCACAGTCTTTTAATCCATCGGCTCAAGTGAAAAATCTGGGTGTTATCTTTGACTCTGAGCTCACTTTTACTCCACACATCAAGAACATCACAAAAATAGGTTTTTATCACTTAAAGAACATAGCCAGAGTCCGCCCCATTCTCTCTCGGGCCAACACGGAGACCCTGATGCATGCTTTTATCTCCAGTCGTATAGACTACTGTAATGCCCTGCTCTCTGGTCTTCCCAAAAAGAGTATTGCAGGTTTGCAATTATTACAAAACTCAGCAGCACGTGTCCTGACTAAGACCAGGGGGCGGGATCACATTACACCGGTTTTAAAATCACTGCATTGGCTCCCCGTGTGTTTCAGGATCGATTTTAAGGTTCTTTTACTGGTTTATAAATGTCTTAATGGTCTTGGGCCTTCTTATCTTTCAGAACTGCTTTTACCATATGAACCCTCGCGGCCCCTGCGCTCCTCCGGCAGCCGGCTCCTCGTCATTCCCAAAGTCAGGACACACACTCACGGTGAGGCGTCCTTCCAGTACTATGGCCCTCGTCTGTGGAACGGCCTGCCGGAGAACCTCAGGGCCGCAGAGAATGTTCAGGTTTTTAAGAGCAGGCTCAAGACCCACCTTTTTAGTTTAGCTTTTGACTAATATTTATTTATTTTATTATTTATTTATTTATTATTTACATCGGTATTTTAAATAATTTATTATTTTATATTATTTTATTTATAATTGAGGCTACTTTTGATGTATTTTACATTCAACCTTAGGTCCTAGTGTTTACTTTACTATATATTTTATCTTTATCCTCCTTTATCTGAATCCCTTTATTCATTTTAGACTCTCCAGTGTTTCCTCTGAGGGGCCCTCTGTACTGGGAGCGGTGGTTGTCTGTGGCCCCTGGGCACTGGCTCATTGGCCCCAGGGGGAGGTTTGGTCTGTGCCTGGTCTCTCCTCTGGGTTTTGAGTCTGTGTCCTCTGGCTGCAGGCGACTCTCTGCTCCTGGTGCAGACGGCTCCTCTGATGGTGCTCTCACAGCTGGTTCACCTGCATTCAGCCTCATGCCCATTATCTTATTGCATGTATGTGTGCGTGTGTGCGTGAATGTGTGTGCATGTGTGTGTGTGCGTATGTGTGTGTGTGCGTGTGTGTATGGAAGTTTTAATATAGGGATGGTTGGGCCGGGGTGGGGGTGGGTTTGGGTTTGGGGCATATGTATATATGTGTATATGTATGTGAATAATATGTGAATTGGAAAGCACTTTGTGTTACAATTATTGTATGAAAAGCGCTTTATAAATAAAGTTTGATTTGATTTGATTTGATTACAACTGGTAGTCCCAATGCTCTGACAACATTTTTGTGAATGAAACTACGCTGACTGCCTCCATCTAATAGACAGCGAGTTATCTTTCTCTCTTTAGGGCCTACAGTCCATGCCTTAACTGTCTGAAGCAGTACTGTGGTCTGAGTATCAGTCTTAATCTTAACAGGACTGGTCATAGAAGACAACACGGCATCTGTACTCCCACTATTGGGAGTGTCAACGTATTGCTTAGCATCTGACTGTTCACAGACAGACAGGTGGTGTCTGCGGTTGCATAAGCTACATGAAGCTTTAACTCTGCAGTACTTTGCTATGTGTTTTGGTCCTAAACATACAAAACATCTACCCAGTTTTTTCAGCCTTTCTCTGCGTGCACTTACTGCATGGTCTGGACAGTTCTCAGGTTTATGGTTACTACCGTCACAGTACACACAAGTCTGGGGCGCGCTGTTAGCTGTGTGCAAAGCAGTAGCAGATGGAACGTTCCACTTTCTGGGTTTTACATCACCGGCGTAGGATGTCTTTCCCGTTGGCTTGTTGTTGGGAGTGGGGTCCTTCGTACTGTGGCCGGGTCTGGAAAGCTGGAGAGCCCGTTCTCTGCTCTGCACCTCGTTCTGTAGAAACTGGATCAGCTCTGGAACCTTCCATTCGTTGGTCGAACCTGGTCAGCTCGTGTAGTCTAAAGCTAGGTCTTCTGGGATGAGCTGCATAAGCACTGGACATAGCAGCCATAAGTGTCACTGTGAACGCCTAATGACTCCAAACTGCGTATCTGGATTTCACATTCATCATACAAGTGTCTCAATGCAGCCACATCTGAAGATCTTTTTACAGGAGTCAAGTTCAATAGTTTTGACATGTGGGCACTTATCACAATGTCCTTTCTCCCAAAACGGGTCTGGAGTAACTCTATTGCAGCATCATAATTGTTGTCTGTGGTTGTGAGCCCTGCAATAGTTCTAGCTGCTGCTCCAGTCAGATAGGATCTGAGGTAAGTGAACTTGTCTGTCTTGCATAACGCATTATTTTCGTGGATCGCTGTTTCATATTGAGACCAGAATTCCTGCCACTGGCTTATTTCACCGTCATATTTGATTATCATTAGCTTAGGAAGTTTAACAGTTTGTCTGGATTGTGATACATTTGAGCTGGAGCTTATGTCACTCACTCGCCCTCTCACGGTCTCTCTCGGAGCCTGTGATCTTTCAAGGATGTCAGTGGCGCGAACCTTCCATGTGAGAATCCGGTCCATGTACTCCATAGTGCTCCCCATCTCCGCCTCTAGATCGTCTGTCGGCGTCTCATCTTCAATGCCTTTGTCCAAATCCGTTAAACTTTCTTCTTTCGATGATAAAACCGTCAGGAACTCACGCATTTTACTCGTATCTGGTCTTTCCTTTCCCGCCTCCTCGTCTAGACGGGTTAACAGCCTTGTCGTAGCGGCACGTATAGTGGCGCGCTTCCTTTTCATCCGCTCTAGTCCCTCTGTCATCTCGGCTATTAGCGATAGACGTTAGCTGTTCACTTAGTTCGAAAAAGTTCATAAAGTCCTTACTTCCCGGGTTTCGGCACCAAAATGTAGCGAAGTGATAGCTTCCCAATGATGACAGAGGCGTCCTTTCTTTTCTTGAACTAAAGAGTTCTCATTTTATTGAACTCTGCTGCAACGCAGCACCGTGAACTTTTCTTTTTTGTCAAGATGGCGGATACAGAATTCTACATCCTGTCGTGTACCCTTCACATCCGGTACTCACATCAAAATAAAACATTCAGGCACATTAATAACACTTTTCACAGTACCCAATTTCAGTTATCATTAAAACAATATTCTTTATCTATTAATTAATATTTCTAGTAACAATGTAACATATTAATATAACATATTAATACAAATAGTCACAACAAGACCCTTTAAAATGCTACAAACTCCGTAATGGAGACGACTGGAGGCAAAATGAAGTTGACTGCAATTCTCAATGATTCGCTCACATTAGATCTAAATCCTACTGGTTTTAAGTGTTTGTGTTGGAAAAAAGCAACACATTTGAATTTACAGAGTAGAAAGGGCAGTTAGTTTGCATTTCTATAACAAACGATGGACAAAATACAATTTTCTAGCCTTAAAATTGTATTTTAGCTTCAAAAGAATCTAATTAATGGTATAGTATCTAATGTATATCTAGATAAAATGAAAAATCATGGTGAGCACAACATTTCACTGAGTATTTTTCCAGTAAATATCAAAAATATGAAGAGAGTTTATCATAATTTCCTAAAACATAGTGTAAAATACAATAACAAATGCAAAGCATCAAAGCAGCTCTGATGTCACTCACATGTGTCTGAGTGAGTGAGTGTTTTCATTTTCAGCTTTTCATAGTTTGTGATATTCTGAGGTCAAATCTCAGTTTCTCCAGTGAAATCACATTATGTTGCACTTCACTGGTAACTGAGATATTTCCCACCTCCGACTTGAAAAAATGCCCAGGAACGTCACTCAAACTGGTAAATCCTACTTGTGAACTGGAGCTGGTCGAGCGACTCCCACTTCACACACGAGATCAAACTGTGACGTGTTACAGCCGTAATAATCACCACAAGAAGTGAACCTGAGCGATTAACCACCACATGAACGTTTGATATAGGATGAATCTGAAAATAATCTGTTATTTACTGTTAGCATTAATTATATTACATGTTTACATACGAGTTAAGTTAGCTGGAGCGCTCCAAAGTCAGAACTCGTATCTTTCAAGTGGGAAATAACCGACTTCCCAATTGCCTGGAACCTGATTATCTTGGTTTGTTTTGTTCAGAATACTGTCATAACCGGGATATTCAAGGTCTGTATTCACCTTATTCAGCCCCGCCCACTTTTGCCGTTTTTTGCCACAGATCCGCACTTTTGTTGTAAACGCACTTCCGTTTGACGAGAACTCTGTTAAAGCTAATGACGAACGAGGGAAAAGTTTCGCCGCTAAAATGTTACATAAAGTAGATTGATTTGTGTAAAATGTTTAATGAACACGAGCAACAACAAGTCAACAAGGGAAAGATTTCCTGGGCGTCTGAAAACGGCTTTTTAGTCCATGTAGAACTTATTTTCTGTTGAGCTCGTCTGCTCCGTGTAAACTAATACAACGGAAACAAGACGGCGACGCGTACGGCAACTTCCAGAATAAGGTGAATATAGTGCTGTAACAATACTAACATATCAAACTCGATTCAGATTGGCCGATCAAAAAAAACAGCCCACTACTCAATACCGCTTTTCAGGGGCGTTGGACTAAGGAGGAAAGGGCAATGGTTTCCCAAGGGCCCGGGGCAGGGAGGGGCCCTCGAAAGCAATTGTTTTTTTTCTCAGTTGCATTTATCTTTAATCTGTTTTTGTTGTAATAAATGCATTGTGGTTGAGTTAAGTCCTTGAGAGACTAAATACGATCATGCATGACATCTGAGGGCTCCATCAACCTTTTAATAAAGAGGAATTTTAGCCAAATTGCTGCTTAAACTAGTGATTATAATGTGCAGTTGGTGTATTTTCTTATAGTAATAAAATGTTTCGAGGTCTTTGTGAAATTGGTCTGGTAGTTATTGCCAAAACAAACAGTACTTTATTATAATATGGCACTAGCTACACAGGATATTATTGTTAAGTGTACACAGAAACCATAGGGTGTACATTCTAACAACGGCAAATAACAATACTAACAAAATTTACTGGGATAAATTGATCATATACAGAACAATGTATTAGGGGCCCAGTGAGAATGTTTGTACCCCTACCGCTTTTGATACCACAATGCAAATAAAGACAAAATAAGTATTTGATTTATTTTTACTATCTTCTACTAGTTCTGATATGGGTAAAGTCATCAAATTTGGTCAAATTCATGTATGGTCATGGTAATATTTCATTATTTCTGCACTTTTGTGATCAACTTTACATTAGTCTGACAAATAAACCTCAACTAATACATTTAAAGACCTGTTTTTACACATTTTTGTTGGATTGACATCAAATCATCTGAATATCATCATCAGAATAAGCCCCAAAAAATATAGATATACATTTTTGTCAATTTCGCCCCAACCCTCGTAGAGAAGTATCTGAGTATTGTTTTTCTTAAAGCTGCGGTACCTAATTTTCACACAGCTAAACCAGAAGCAGGTATTGAAATGTGTCTAACGGGTTCCTCGCTTTCACAAACCCTTTGGAACATTCTTAACATCCACAAGAATTCATTTTCAGACGCGGTCTCAGCTTTAGAACAGCTTTTTTCAAACAACAAAGCGAAACTCCTGCGACCGCCCCAAGCACAGCCAATCAGAGCACTGCATTCAGCTCTTATGTCTGGCTTGAGACACTTATTATTTGATGCAGACAGCGTGCAGTGGTCTTATTTTTGTCACACAGTGCTGCTTTTGCAACGTACTGTTTGAGGGAAAACAAAAACATGACTAATTTACACAAAAAAAATCAGGTACCCCAGCTTTAAGAGTTACCTGTACGACAAAAAGAAGTAAAACAAAAGGGACAAATCGCTCTTCTACATTGGAAAAGTCAAATCCCAAGTGAAATTTTCTTTTCGACACAGTGGAGCAAAATTATGGAATGAGTATGGTAATTTACAGTAAAAAATATCTTACGGAAATATTGTTAAATAAGTATCAACTGTGATTATTAAAATGGTTGTGTATAATCCAAATAGTAATCAGAGTCTATATCAGTCATTCCCAACCTGGGGGTCGGGACCCAAATTTGGGTCCCCAAAGATTGTAAGGGGGTCCCCAGGAATTCTTAGAAAAGAGGTCGGAACTAGATTTTGTAATTTGTAATTAGAGAATTGAATTTTAATTGCTTATATAAAGTATTTTATGATCATTATGTTATGTTAACTTAATGATTATTTTAAGAATTATTTATGAACCAGAAAACAATTACATTTTTTCTTCAAAGACCATAGCTTCCTGGGCAGGAGAAGGATGATTGGGTCTCTAACCTCGTAAACGGGTAAAATATGGGTCGCTGGGAGAAAAGGGTTGGGAACCACTGCTCTATATACAACATATTGGAGGCCGACTTCAATACAAAATATTATTAAATAATAATAATAATGGGGTGCACGGTGGCAGAGCGGCTAGAGCTTCTGCCTCTCAATAAGGAGATTGTGGGTTCGAATCCCAGACCACCCCAACATCGTGGTTTCGAATTCCGGACCACCCTAACATCACACGATCTCTCTGGGTGGAGTCTGCATGTCCTCCCCGTGTTACCGTGGGTTCTCTCTTGGTTCTCCGGCTCCTCCCACCGTCCAAAGACATGACTGTGTAGGTTAATTGACAACTCTAAATTGTCCCGAGTGAATGAATGTGAGAGTGAGTGAGAGTGAGAGAGAGTTGTTTGTCCATGTCTCTGTCTCTCTGTGTCAGCCCTGCGACGAGTTGGCCACTGTCCAGGGTGTACCCCGCCTAAGGCCCAAAGTCACTGGGATAGGCTCCAGACACCCGCGACCCCTAACGGGAATAAGCGGTAGAAAATGAATGAATGAATGAATAAATAATAATAATAATAAAATTTACAAAATCCAGTACATTTTCATTGGAAAATGTTTTGTTTTGTTTTGTGGTTGTGAGGGCTGTTTTCTGTTTATCAATGTGATTTTCATTTGTAAATCATCTGACCAGACAGCTTTTAATTTGAGCTTGTTAAAATAATCAATTAAAGGTGTGTGGCTTTAAGGATAAGCCCTTTCAGGTTTCTGCCACACTCCATCACGTTTTGTGTTGTTTTGTTTCATATGGACTTCTGTTTTTTTTTTATTATGTGAAAATAAATCAAATCAAATCAAAAGTCGTACCCGTGTAGTTTTGGTCGTGTCACAGGCAGAGCGGTGTGGAGTGCAGAGGTCTCTGGCTGCGTCTGCGGTGCCCATCACAAAGGTCATCTGTCTCACTTCACCCTGAGGACACCAGGAAGAGAGGTCAAAGTTCACCTTCAGGTAAACTTCAGAGAGGAACTCGCAACTGAAATCTTACACGGGCAGTTAGAGAGGTCAAGGAAAATGAGTGAGCGGAATTCATTATCAGAGAGCTGTGAAAGTGTCAAAATGGTGTAAGAAACAATCCAGTTTCACAAATATTGTAAACACCAATTGTTTTTGTTATGAATGAACAGAAAAGTAACATTTTCTAAACCAAATTACAGCTAAAAATAACTTTTCCGACCCAACTTTTTGTAACATTTTTGAAAATATATTTATGGCAGTTATACTATGCACTTAAGTCCCTTTTTGCACTGACAAAAATCCTAAATATAGACATAAAACTATATTAAAATGTATATGTGTTGTTGTTGTTTTTTCCACTAAAACTATAAATATTTGTGTCATATTTTATTTCACATAAATAAATGCATTTAGCCACAAAATTTCACTTAGATTCTATTAACATTCACACAATTGTCAAGGAGAAACGGCAAACATAAGTGAAGATAAGTGCACTTCTTTTCTTTGCATGCGTCATATTAGGGGGGCGTGGTCTGCCGTGGGGGAAACTCTCGGTTGATTTAATTGGAAGCATGACTTTTTCCCTCTTCTAATACGTTTCCTGGCGACTTATGTGTATTTTAAGCACAACTAATTCAGGTTGAGTCAAAACTGAGCCTTAACAGATGATTAGCCTGGCGTTACCTCAAAAAACTAAACGGATTGTTATGAGGATGTTAAAGGACACATGTTCTGCTACAGTGACTTTTTTGAGCTTTTAACCATGTTCTAACAATGTTCCGTCATCAAAAACATACTTGAAGTAGCATTCAGTTGCATTCACGCTGTTTTGAGGAATGTTTATCAGAAAATCCTCCCCCTCTGACCGTCAAACACACTTCCTGCTGAACGTCGGACTGAATTTTCGGATGTATTTTCATATTTTCCTCTGTTATTAGTCCTTAAATCATCGCCAGACTCGTTCTGAGCATTTCTGACGTCTAAACACGATAACTGCTGTAGCAAACCCACACCATACAGTCTTTTCAGCGCAAACTTCACTAGATTGTATATAATGCTGGCGCCATCTACTGGATGGATGCACTAAGTAAGCATCTTTTCACAAAGGCTGACATAACCAGCCAAAGTAATTTAATGAATGAGAAACTAAAACATGAGATGGCAAATTTAAGGTACTCAAAAGCATGTTTAAAGGCTAACAGCAATATGAAAAATGCTGAATATTTTTCCTTTCAATTACAGCAGGCGGCGCTAGCGTTGCATTATCCCCGCAGCTGATGTTAGCTTTCTTGGACATTTATACAAATTTGGGCTGTTCAATCACTTTATCCTTCTCCTTATCTTTGTGTTTGTATTTGGTACAATATATGAACTAAACTCGGTGAACAGTGGGTGGAAGAGCTCCTGTTCTCCATTAAAATGTATGGATCATTTCCCCCACAGTAGCAGTAGAGCTACCAAACATGAAAACAAAAGGACTAATACTAGTTTGAAAGCTTCGAACATAATACCTTTTTCACTTGTTTGTTGCGTTTTTCGTTGACTGGTTTCACACTCTACTGTGACCCTTTGTGAGCGCTTTTTGAGGAATTGAGTCGAGGCTTTGAGGGTGAGGCTGGTGAACATAAATGTGACACATCCAGACACAGCTGCATTTACGTCTTCTTTTCCTGTGAGCTGTTGTAGGTGGAACTTCTTGTAACAAATACTGGCCTGAGGCGGTGTACAACCTTTGCCCCAACAACAGTGATGGACAACTCCTGAATAATTACCTCTTTGACACCCCAGGCCACAACTTATACGATCTGTTCAGTGAGAGTGAGCTAACTTTTCATGTGACTGCACGGCCCAATCAAAGAAAAACAAAAACTAAGTTTGCGCTACGTTTTTTGTATAAATTAAACCAAAAATAGTGCGATATATTGATACAGCAGCCCATGATATCAGTGCTGTATCTCTAAATTTTGTATCACGATTAGGGCTGCAACTAACAATTATTTCACTAATCGATTATTCTAGCAATTATTCTTTCAATTAATCAATTAGTTGTTTAGAACCTTGATTTTCAGCCAGTGTGCCGGGGAACACTAGTGTGCCTTGAGGTTTTGCCAGGTGTGCCTTGAAAAAATGTCAGAATTGTGGATTTAAATCAATAATTTACAAATGTACAGTTTTCTGAGCAACTTCTTTACAAAAATGAAAGATAAACAGCCACCATTGCCAAATTTAAAGAGCCAGACACAATGGCATAGACGATACCTGCAATGTAAATAACACGTTTTATTTTTTTTTCTAAATGGCGTGATTTGGTATTGTTTTAGTTGATGGTGTGCCGCGGGATATTTTCAACCAAAAAGGTGTGCCTTGAGCCAATTAAAGGTTGAAAAACACTGGTTTAGAAAACAAGATGCCCAGATAAAGCCACCGTGACGCCACTGATGCAGTATATTTCCTGATCAAAAACACTTAATGTTCATGTTTCCTGTGTCTTTATGAAGTAATTCCTGCTTTGTATGAGACACAAAACCTCTTTTCTCACTACATGGCCAAGATTATTAGGTTAATTGATAATTGTGATTATTTAGGTCAGTGTTTCCCAACCAGGGGTACGTGAGTAATTACCAGGGGGCACTTGGAATGGTTTAAGGTTTTAAAAGAAGATTAAATCCACTTTCTTCTGAATAAAAAATAATAAAAGAAGATTAAATCCACTTTCTTCTGAATAAAAAAGAATAAAAGAAGATTAAATCCACTTTCTTCTGAATAAAAAAGGAGTTATATGGTGTAAATTTGGCATCTTTTCGAGTATCATGGACCATAAATATAATAAAACAAAAAATAAAATAGTAATAATTGACAATATGTGACTATTAAACGCATTTATTTGTCTGAAACTCAAGTTAAGGGGTT
Source organism: Rhinogobius similis (assembly GCA_019453435.1). Lineage (NCBI taxonomy): Eukaryota > Metazoa > Chordata > Actinopteri > Gobiiformes > Gobiidae > Rhinogobius > Rhinogobius similis. Next base: position 11,512,621 of record CM033629.1, read on the forward strand.
CTCTTAGTGCGTGTGACAAAGCTTAAAGTGCCTCTGACAGGTTGGACTACTCACTTCACTAAAACGCAGTGTAGATAAATATATTTCAAAGTGTGCTAAACTACTTTACAAATTTTACCCTGGCTTTGTAATTTTTTAGGTGTTTAATTTCACTTCCTGGTTGTAAATGATGACATCACACTAGGAAATTACCATAGCAACAACACTGTGCACTGGGCAAAAACTCCTCTAATGTCACAGATTTTTAAGTTGACAAATACAAATACATGAGGACATCGTTATTTTGTTGAAATTAATGTTCAAAGGGTCAAAAAAGTTGTTTCTTTTGCGTAAATTGGACGTAACCTTTGTCTCCCCAGTGTGATGTCATCACTTTGTTCACTTCCTGTAACTTTCTACAGGTTTTCCTATTTTTCTCCACAAACGGCAACTTGATGGGTGTAAAACTATAATTCATATTTGCAACAGGTATAAATACACCAAATAAAGTCAAAATTAGATAATGATAAAAACCTGTCATACGCACTTTAAGGGGAACTCGAGCCAAAAAAGGTTGGGAACCACTGATTTAGGCGACCATATAATTGTGAGACCTGCACAATAATAATCGTGAGAATTGTAAGAGGAATCCTAGTTCAAATTCTAGTAAAAAGTAACCCTAAAGTAAATTGATGGTTTATATCTCGTTAATTTTACGTTATAATTCAGAAAGTTTGATTTTAAAATGTTGGCAAGAGAAACGGTGATCTAAGGGGGATCAAACAACAGAGAACAATGTCACTGCAGTTGGTCATGGAGTCAATAATCTATAATTTCTTCTAAAAACAATCGTAAGAATAACATTTGATATTGTGACATCCCTCCTGACCGTACAGATGTGATATTCGACTTTATCTCCACTTTTACTCCTGATCGCTACTGAACACACTCCCATTGAGACTGCATTTCCATTTAAGTGAGAATTCAACTTATTTCAGCGAAAAGCTAGAGAAACAAACGGTGTCCGCTTCTGGGATTCGCAGAAAACGGCAAACAGGTGCTCCTCAAAGGATGAAGCCAAGAAATGTACAGTGCAGGATAAAATGACTTGTGTGAATAATAAAATATAGAAGGCAGTCAAAAAAGAATCTGAGGCTCTCTGTGGAAAAAATAAAAGTCCTTTTCAATAAAAACCTGGGTAGCATTTGTGTCCTTTGTTTTATAATGTACTTACTGTTTTTTCTGCCATAACTTCTGTGTGTTTTATGTTGTCTTTATTTCATTCGGGGGTGAGCCAATGAATAATTTCTACCTTGGTACACAATGAAAATATTCTACTCTTTTTATCTAAACTGATAAAACAACAACGATTTAAAAGAAATTCTTGGTTGACTAACTAATCGACTAAAAAGGGGTGTGTATCTGACCCAAACTGCATTCAAAAAAACACAACTGCACAGAAGTTCATGCAAAAAAATAACAATTTATACAAAAAAAGTACTAGGAAACAGATTATTTATATGTTAGCTGTATTTAAATTTGATAAAACTTATGATTCACTCCAAAATCTTTAGCTAACTCACTCCATATCTTCGCTTTTTCGCTGTTTTTGTCGTACAAATCCTTTTAATCGAAATAAAATAATTAGTCGACTAATAAATATGTAAAAACGTGTCGCATGTCTCTGTCTTTAAAGGATTTTTGTTGCTATCAAAGTGCCTCGGATTTTCTCTCTTTGCATTTTTCGACTTGTTTCCACAGATCCTTGAAAAGCACCTGATTTATTAACGTTATCAGTGAGACCCCAACAGCACTCACTTATCTCTGCTAAATTAATAATAATGTTGGTCGACTAAAACAGGGGTTCCCAAACTTTTCTGGCCGGGATCCCCAAAATAGCCCAGCAGCTGACTCGGGACAACCAGAGAGAAAGTGTCAAAGCTCGTGAAATCAGATTTAATAATGGTAATTTGAATAGTTTATTGTTTATTAAACCCTATTTCCCTAAGAAATACTGTTTTTAATTTGAAAAGTAGAGCAAATACAGTGTCATATTTATTCAAATTAGATCTTGAAATCATCTCGCGACCCCCACTTTGGGAACCACTTGACCAAAACACCATCGACTCATTCAACAACTAAAAGACGACAGCCCAACAATTTATCAATACATTGTTTTCATTTCTGTTTCAGCAAAACAAATAAAGTAGAACCATTTCTCAAAGTATTTATACGTTACAAATCAGAAGAAAATCTAAACCAGGGGTGTCCAAACTTTTTCCATCGAGGGCCACATATTGAAATATAGACCAAGCGGAGGGCCACAAATCAATCATGAAACGCTAAAAAAAGCTGCATTTATCTGATGTTTTAAGCACCACCACATCTACATTCAGTCTCAGTGCCTTAATATCAGGTCTGTATTGCACCTAAATGTTAGTTATTTAGGTTAGAATTGTAGAAAATCTGAAATGTGCTGTAAATAGTACTTATCAGGACAATGTGGGCCAGTTCACCAGGAAGCCTAAGGGCCAAGAAAAATTGGTCTGAGGGCCACATTTGGCCCCCGGGCCTGAGTTTGGACATGCCTGATCTAAACAAATAGGCAAATTATTCACCTTATTCCTGAAGTTGCCGTACGCGCCGCCGTCTTGTTTCCGTTGTATTAGTTTACATGGAGCAGACGAGCTCAACAGAAAATAAGTTCTACATGGACTAAAAAGACCTTTTCAGGCCTCAGGAAATCGGTGCGTTGTTGACTTGTTGTTGCTCGTGTTCATTAAACATTTTACACAAATCAACCCACTTTATGTAACATTTTAGCAGCGAGACTTTTCCCTCGTTCGTCATTAGCTTTAACGGAGTTCTCATCAAATGGTAGTGCGTTTACAACAAAAGTGCGAATCTGTGGCAAAAAACAACAAACGTGGGCGGGGCAGAATAAGGTGAATAATAGCTCAAGGTTAACCCCTCGATAACACTTCTCTTTCAGACCTGGAAGGACGTGTGGGGCGTCTCTAGGGGGCCACCGACCATGAGCGGGCCGTCTGTAGAGATGGGCTGCCAGGGGTCGGCCCAGATGAGCCTCTCCACCAGGGAACAGTCCACATAGAGCTCCATCCACAGAGGGGACAGTCCCAGAGAGACACGGTGCCACTCTCCGTCCAGAAGAGGGCGCACTGAGAACCTAAGCACAGGAAACACATCAAAGTCTAATGCGGGGTGTGTCGTATGAGGTGGACAGTTAAATTACAACATTTGTCCGGACAAAAGTGATGAACAACTCTTGAATAATTAACTCTTTGAATAATTGTTGGGTTGAAATCAGAGCAAAAAACAAATTTAACAAAATGGTATCTATGGTGTAACGATTAATCGACTAAATGATTGTCTATAATAATTAATAATCGACTAATTGTTAACTGAAATAAACAGGCTCTAAAACACATGTCAAAAGACCATGACATTAATACATCAAAATGTCAAAAAATAATAGATTATTGCTGATTTTCACAAATAATACACTTAAATATTCTCTTTCTGGAAGTCTTCAATCACCATATTTCAACCTTTATTTAGCTGATGATGTATTAAAAGTTTAAATATACAATACAGATAATCGTTTGACTAGTCAACTAATAAAAAAATAATTGCTGACTAATAGAGTACTAAAATGATTGTTAGTGACAGCCCTAATCTATGGGCACCAAGAAACCCCTGAACCAATTGAACAGGCAACAAAACTGTGGCATTGTGACAAAAAAATAAACAAAAATTGTATGGTAGGACAAAGACATTGCCATTATCGATACAGTAGCCTATGATATCAATTTTCTATCATCAAATTCAGTATGACGATGTATCGATATTTCCATTTTAGATTTAGATTTTTTTTTTTTACTAATTTATTTAAATTTAAATCATTAAGATGTGTTTTTGTGTGCGCGCATATCGGTTTGTTTTTTCCTCAAAACTCAATTTTCAGCTGCAGAATAAGACTAGGGCTGCACAAGATGGGAAATTAGAGCGATATACGATATGGGTGTCGTGTTACGATATCAACGTAATATTTTTTTCGAATTTACATATATTTTTCTTTTCTAGGTATAAAGGATAACGCAACTCTTACTTTTACACAAAATATCTTACTCTTACACAAAATATAGCAGTTTAAGTACAAATATACACACATTGGAGACCTCTGGAGTGTTTGGAGTGTTTTGAAGCTACTCTGTACTTTGCAAAACAGCGCTTTTGGTGTTGAACATAAAGGATGCGTTATGAATTATGAATACATAAATAATAAATCATAAAAACAAGCTCGGGTGCACAAGAAACACTAGATTAATGCATTTAATCATTAGAAATGATCGCTTATGTTTGCTATATGCATATCACGATATTAACAAGTGAGATAACGATATTTTTTCTATGTATTGTGCAGCCCTAAATAAGAGATTATGTTCATTTTAACAAACAACTGAAAGACTTTAAAAAATTAAACGCAATTGGACGTTCACTCAAAAAATCATGCATGGATTAGAGTTGCTTATTTAAAGTGCCTATGACAGGTTGGACTACTCATGTAACTAAAATACACTTAAGATAAATATATTTAAAGTTTTACTAAAAATAATTATACATTTTGTAATTTTCAGCCTTTTTTTTTATTGTTTTCTAATATCACTTCCTGGTTGCAAATGATGACATCACACTAGAAAATTACTTTGAACACTGGGCTAAAAAAAAAGCTATTGTCAGAGATTTTTTTGTCTGACAAATCAAAATATTTCTGAACACCTTTATTTTGTTGAATTAATGTTTTAAGGGTAAAAAAAGTTGTTTATTTTGGGTAAATTTTGCAAAACCTTTGGATAGAATGAGTCTCTCTAGTGTGATGTCATCAGTTTCTTACTTCCTGTTAATTTAAACTGATTTTTCAACTTTTCTCCACCAACTACAACTTGATCGGTGTAAAACTCGATTTTTATGTACAATACGTATTAATACACCAAATACAATAAAAATTTGAAAATTGTTAAAACCATACGTCATACGCACTTTAAAATTAACTACATTAAATTGTAATAGAGCTTGGGGCTGAATATGATCGTCAAAATGTGCAACAACCAGAGTCTGAATACTTTTGACTGACTGCCGTTTAGTATTGGATTAATATCACGTTATATTAAAATGTTCTGTTATTTGACGAAACAGTCCCCATCTCTGTAGCTAGACACAGGCAGAACAGTGTTATTTTTCAGTTTGTTTGCGCTGGTAATGTTCAAAGTGACAGGTTTCTGTGACGTACTGGTGGTGTCTGTACTGTGTGGAGACGAGGCTGAGAGAGCGGGGCCCGAGCCGGAGCTGCAGCTGGACGTGATACTCGGAGTTTAAAACCGTAAAAACACTGCTCTCCTCCGACTGTGGACTCCGGAGCTCCAGCAGGACACTGAACGCATCACAAAACCTGCAGAGAAATGAACAATGTAGTGTAGATTAAAGTGCCTATGACAGGTTGGACTACTCGTGGAACTAAAATACAGTTAAGATACATATATTAAAAGTTTTGCTAAAAATAATTATACATTTTATCAATTTTTGCTTTTTTTTTAGTTTTGTAATATCACTTCCTGGTTGTAAATGATGACATCACACTAGGAAATGACTCTGCGCACTGGACTAAAACTCAGTTAATGTCGGAGATTTTTTTTTTGTCCGACAAATCAAAATACATTTTAATAATTTAAGTTGTTTATTTTGGGTGAATTATGCAAAACCTTTGGATGGAGTGAGTCTCCCCAGTGTGATGTCATCAGCTTTTTACTTCCTGTAATTTCAAACTGATTTTTCAGCTTTTCTTCACCAACTACAACTTGATTGGTGTAAAACAGTAATTACTATGTACAATACGTATTAATACACCAAATAAAATCAAAATGAGAAAATCTTTAAAACCTGTCATACGCACTTTAAAAAGCCTATAGCAGACAGAACTAAGAAATATAAATGTGTCTCTTTACATCTTAAATTTGTACAATAAGTCGGTGAAAAACACTAAACATTTAAAAAAAGTCGGTGAAAAACACTCAACATTTAAAATAACGATTGAAATTTTAATAAAAGACAATACCTTGAACCAAACGCTTGTTCCGTGGCCATCATCACAAATCCTGAAGAGTTGAAATGTAAAGAGGGACAGCCCCGATCGTCAAGGTATAAAGAGACGTCACTGGCACGAACTGCATTCTGGGAAATGTGCTGCAGCAAATCCACTGTCTCTGTAGAAAAGAAGATTGTTGATTAATAAAAACTTGAAAAAAGTGTGGGCAGTTCTTTTTTTGATTATTACAAAGCTGAATAAGCAAGAGCCACTTTGGATGATGTTGATAAGGTATTTTTTTGAAGAGAAAAGATCCATAAATTAGAACTAGAGATGTCAAGATTATTCAGGAATATTCATAAGTATCAATATAATCAATATAACCTCTTAAGAATGAGCTTTAGAATGATGGCATTTATAAATACACTGAGATTAATCCCTATCCATGATTAACTAAAACTAATAATCATGAATAAAGATGCACCGGTCCAGATTTTTCAGTTCCAAAACCGTCTGAGCTTTGAGTGTCAGCCGATAACTGATATCAATCAATATAGAGTGACTTTCTTCAAAAGTTGACCATGTCGTCAAAAATATTTCTAAAACGGGTCTGGGCAAACTTTTTAACTCAAGGACCACATTGGATTTTCACATTTGCTCGGGGGCCGGACCATTTACAGTTTGGATGTTGTTAACTGCAGTATATTACACACACACACTATTACGCATAGACTTAATGCACACTTAAAATACACAAAAAACTACAACACAAGAGCAAAAATCATCACCTTTATTTATTTTAGTGGGAACAGCGCTTTTGGTCACTCTTTTTATCCAATGCTTCAAAGTTTGGTGTTGTTCTAGTGGTGTCTATTCTCAAAACTGATCTTTAAATGAACAAGCAACTGCAGCCTCAGACAACTAGAAATGATAAATGTGATTCTTAACTTTTATATTAAATGCTTTGCGGACCAGATCAAAATGCCAAAGGGCCGTATGTGGCCCCCAGGCCTTAGTTTGCCCCCCTCTGATCTAAAAAAGATTATGATAGACCAATAATATTACTTGTAGGCCTTAATTACGCCAAATAGTCTCTCGGCAAAAGAAAACCAGCTGAAAATAAAGCTAAAAAAATTCGCCATCATTAAATAATTTTAGATTTGTTTATTCAAAGGCAATAAATGTATCAAAGCTTTATTTGCATGTTCACAGCTTTACTGAACCAAACCCTTTCCCAAGCATTAACTGGGGAATTCCTCCAAACAAGACAGTGTTTATTAGAAGAAATTCACAAGTTAATAATTAAATGAAGTCAGGATGAATTTTCCGACTATAATATTCCATAACTCTGTCCAATTTTAGTACCGTATGTAACACAAAGCGTTAAACCTCTTTGGTGTAACCTCTTTAGAATTAGCTTTAGAATGATGCTGTTCATATAGTCACAGAGATTAAGTAGTTGTTGTTTATATCTTCAAAGTGGCTGCTTTGGGCTAACATTATTTGTCGTTTTTCATGCTGTGATCTAATGTAAGTGACTGAATCATAAAATAAACACAAGTAAACACAGTATCTGCGCCCATGTATCAATAATCCTGACTATTTTAGAAGAAAGCATAATAATAAGCAAAATATGAATCTTTTAAAACTACATGTTCACAGTTTGGAAGCAAAAAAGGTCACTTAAAGTGCGTATGACAGGTTTCTATGATTTTCTACTTTTGACTTTATTTAGTGTATTAATACTAGAAATTATAGTTTTACACCAATCAGATTGCCGTTTGTATAGTAAAGTTGAAAAACCTGTTGAAAAATACAGGAAGTAAACAAACTGATGACATCACACTGGGGATACAAAGGTTATACATCATTTACACAAAATACACTACTTTTTTGACCCTTTAAACATTAATTCAATAAAATAAAGTTGTTAATGTATTTTTATTTGTCAAAAAAAAAAAAAAAAAAGTGACATTAGATGAGTTTTGGCCCAGTGTACATTGTTGTTGCTATGGTAATTTCCCAGCGTGATTCATTTACAACCAGGAAGTAAAATTAAAAAGCTAAAAATTGCAAAAACGGTGTAAAATTTTTAAAGAATTTTACCTAATTTTGAAATATGTTTATCTGAACTACATTTTGGTTAAATGAGTAGCCCAACCTGTCATGGGCACTTTTAAGTGTTTAGTCCCACTTTAAAAGACTGATATTTATTCAACTGGAATGAGTCTCAATTTCAGACTAACTTCAGGCCTGCCCGATGCTCTCAGTGCTCTCAGATCAGTGTTTTAGCTTAGAGCCTGACCCCTTGACCCTTGACCTTTCCCTGATCCCTCTCCTGACCTCGTGAGTGTTTACGGCGGTGATGAGATGTCTCCTCACTCTGAAGCTAATGTCCGTGCAGAAAGGAAACACATGCAGCGGCACCAAAGACACAACACTGGGTCAAGTCCAGAGTCACGACAAAACCATTTTACATAGAGTGACAAATGAAAACACAAGTCATAGAAAAGTAAGTTAAAAAAAGTATCTACAAAACATTATTGAGATAATTAGAGCAGAGTGCATCCTGTTCTAGTGTGCTTAAAGTCTATTCACCTTATTCCAGAAGTTGCCGTACGCGCCGCCATCTTGTTTCTGTTGTATTAGTTTACACGGAGCAGACGAGCTCAACAGAAAATAAGTTCTACACGGACTAAAAAGACCTTTTCAGGCCTCAGGAAATCGGTGCGTTGTTGACTTGTTGTTGCTCGTGTTCATTAAACATTTTACACAAATCAATCTACTTTATGTAACATTTTAGCGGCGAGACTTTTCCCTCGTTTGTCATTAGCTTTAACGGAGTTCTCGTCAAACGGAAGTGCGTTTACAACAAAAGTGCAAAAAACGGCAGAAGTGGGCGGGAGAAATTAAAGTTTACAGAAGTAGTGCTGAGTTCTAAAATGGAATCCCTCTGTGATTTTCCCTCTTTCTTACAGTTTAAACAGTCATTTAACAAAATAAAGGTGTTGTCAGGTATTATAATTTGTCAAATCATAACTGATGTGTTTTCCAAATGGTTGCTAGGTAACAGTTGTAGAATTACCTCTAACGATGTCATATTTGCTGCTCATGTCCAACCAGGAAGTGACATTGTAAACTTCACGAAAACTGGCAAACCGGGGACAAACAGGGAAAATGCTCAGTAAAATCTTAAATATAATCATCTTCACTACATTTTAGTGAAATGTGACATCAAACCTGTCATATAGACTTTAAGACACTGAACTGAGCTGGGGATCATGACGTCGCACAACAGAATTTTCAGTTAGCCCAATGTTAACTCAATGGAGATTTTAAGTTGCTAAACCCTCAACTTAGCGTTAATTCTAACATTGTTATCTTCTTATATTGTTTTTCTATGTAAGTTTAGCCCACATGCAACAAACATGGCAGATTTCCATGGTAACAGCTGCTTTTTTCACGTTCTGTCCGAGCTCTGTTGGACGCTGTGTGCTGTCCCTGCACTGTCTTTGTAAGGCTAGACTGTGAGTTAACGGCGCACCAATAAACAGACTTTGGTGCTTTTTACTGATTTATTGAAGAATGGTATTAAACCGTTGTCCTCTTTAACCAACAATAAAACTGAAACAATACAAATGTGCAGTTAGCTACCGTGTAATACACATCTACGACAAATGTGCTAATGACGTGCTAATTTGTAGTCAACACATCAACTTAGCTTGCTCAAATCTTACAAATATCAGAATCAGAAATGGTTTATTGCCATTGTCAGTGATCAAAAACACAAACTTGCTTTGGCGTAAGGTGCAACATTAAACAATCAATAAAATATAATAAAATATATAAAAGAGGAATGCATAAGATTAAGAATAAAATAAAATAAAATAAAATAGACTAAGATAGACTAAGACAATATACAGAAATGTACAGTTGGACAGACAGTAGTGCAAACACACATTCATATTTTTACAACACAATACTCACAGACAACTATAGTCCAAGGCAACAACGTCCTGAGCTCAACACATAAACAACTTACCACAAAGGAGGTATATATGGAACCTTTAACGTCTGAGGCCGTTTTCTCCAAATGCATTTTTATGAACATCTGCCCTTCAAGTACACTCATTTTCAGTAAGATAAAATTGACATAAAAACTAAATAATATAGCCCTAATGTCAAATGTTTTTATGTGCCAACAAAATTAAGTAAGACGTTTAAACCAGTCTCATTTTTCTGATTTATCTGTCCCAAATATGTGGATTTTTGGCCATTTGTACACTTTTTGTCCTGTTCACCTGCAGAGTCTGGCCTTACAGTTTCAAAAGAGGCAGCAGGAGTTCTAAACAGTCATTCCAGGCGCCGTCTTTATTGAGTTGTGACTATGGGACGTTATCAAACACCTGACTTTAATCTCGGAGCCGCCGACACCAGATTACACTGGGAGCTTCTCATAAATGAACAAAAATTAGCCTGTGCAGACACGGGCTGCTGCTCCGAGCCCAGAGAAAGTGTAGAAGTGTGCAGGGCTGTAATAACGCTGCAGATAAAGGGCTTCTTTGTAGCTGGCCCTGGTCTTGGCTGCCACCTGCCCGTCCCGCTTCCAGCCCTGTCACTCAGCCCCTCTGTGCGGGGCATACCTGGGGCCCGGCGGCTCCGGTCACACTCCACCGGGCCCTGATAAAGGCATGAAAGGAAACACGCATACCTCCGCTCAGAGACAGGCATTCCTCAGGTGAGAGAGCAGGACACAGGGCAGCAAGAGTCGACCCAGACTTTTACAGAAATTATGAAAGCTCAGCATTTATTCTTACAATCAACTGATTAGTTGTTTAGTAGGGCTCTAGTCGACTAAAGAAATTCTTGGTCGACTAAAGACCTGCCCTATTGACCGATTAACCGACTAAAAGGGAGAGTGATAAAAATATATCAAAACTATGAAGTATTTCCATGGATCTATAGCTCAAACTGCACTCAAAAGAACACAACTGCAGAGGAATTCATCAACTCCAAAAACTCCAAAATCTTCAGCAAACTCACTCCACATCTTCTTGATTTCACTGTTTTTTGTCATATAAATCCAATCCTTTAAATCTAAATAAAATAATTTGTTGACTAATAAAAATGTTGGTCGACACGATTAATCGGCTAAACCACTAAAGGTGTACAGCTCTATTGTTTAGGCCGTCCCACTTGACTTCAGGAATATGTTATTGGGCCTCAAAACTCCAGCCATGAATGTAAATGTTAGTTACATGTTAAATCTGTAAATTACCTGTTATTTCTCATGTTTGAGATGTCCATTTAATGTTTATATTAGTTTAATTAAATATGATTTAGCATAAGTCATATTGTGTACATAGGAGTTAATTCAGTAACTCAGGAGGTTGGTCTGAAGTCGGAGCTCGTAATGCTCAAGTGAGAAATAGCTTTCCCACTGCCTGGAACGCAGCATTAAACACATAAAACATATGGAACACTGCGCAGTGGGGAAGAGACGAGATCTCACGAGACAGAAACGCCTTGAGCATCAACAGAGAAAACTCGTGAAAATTATTTAATACATTGTTTTTGGAATGCAACTACTCAAGAGTGCAATAACCTTCCCTGTGGATGGGGGGCAGCAGCTCGTGCATCTTATTTGGGAGCTGTACCCGGTAGAAAACACCGACTCTGGTTCAGGACATGTGCAGGTCCTGCAGGTCCAGGAGCAATGGCACAGGACCAGGAGCGACTGCACGGGACCAGGAGTGACCGCACTAACTAGACCTAACTAGACTAACTAGAACTAGACCTTCTCTAATAAAGTGCAGCTTGTTAAGTTGTTAAGCTTTTTTTTCCTGACACAGAGTTGTTGTTTTGTTCTTTTGTTTATGACAATCTTGATATTGGAACAATTATCATTTAAAAGATTATCCGGTTTTAAAACTGCATTGTTCTTTATTGTCTTGTAATGCCATATTTCATTTGTAAAACAGAAAACTTACCAAAGGAAAACAGTTCATCATTAGGCTTGTTTTTTTCTTTATTTTTTAGTTAAGTTTAGTTTAGTTTTTTAAGTTAAAGCTCAATTAAAAAAATATATATACTAAAAAGAAATATGGATAACTAACGTCTCGTGAACTCAATCTCGTGAACCGTCTCGTCTCATGAAAATTCTGTCTCATTACACCTACTGCACAGAGATAAAATTAAATAAAAATACAGCACATGTAGTCCATTTAGTCCAAAGTCTGTCAAAACGGTCCATTATCAAATTAGTCCTAATGTCATCTATTCCATTTCTTGAAAGTCAGTTATAATTTCAGTCCAGTCCTTGATTGTGGCTGCAGTTCACGTCATCCATTTTTCATAAACGCCTTCTTTCCTTCCACCAAAATTATATCCTAGAAACCAATTGCCCAGAATACACCGTTAATTTAAGACTGGGAAAGGCCTTAGAATATGAGATTCTGTCTAAATTTGACCAAGATGAAGTCAAACTGATGCCATGTGAGGACCTCAGAGTATATTACAACTACATAGATCTTTTATTTATTTTTTAATCAAAAACACAAAATGTAAGTTCCCAGGGCCATTCTGATGAAACTGCTGGTCTGTCCGTGTCATAAAACATCAATGGCATGATTTAGACTCTGTATAGTCCAGAAAAGAATGATTTGAATTAGAGCTGGGCGATATGACAAAAAATGATTATCACGATTTCCTTGGGGCCAGATCATGATTTCGATTTTATCACGAGTCATGTTAACTTTGTTTTTCTCTGTTGCCTTTAATAGAGCTCCACAATTTAAAAATATCTAATTGTGAGTTTTCAGACCAGTGCAATTAAGATTAGATTTGCAATTTAGGTTTGAATAATAGGATTCTGTTTTGCTGCTTTTTAGTTTTTGTCACGTTCAGTTGTGTTTGTCATATTTAAATGAGTCTTTGTCGTTTTTTGTCACTCTTTTTTTCACGTTTTTGTCGCTCTTGAGTTGTGTTTCTTGTTTGCAGCTGCGTTTTGGTTGCTTTTGCGCACATATTTATTGCTTTTGGTCGCACTTTTTTGTTTTTTGTGTCGATTTCGTTGAATTGTGCAGCCTTTGTCTATAAGAGGTAAATAAAGTCATCTGCTCAGAGAGGCTAAACAACAGGAGAAAAGGTGTGTTTGAACAGACAGCTGCATTAAAGACAGAAAAACAATGAATCACGATACGTCGATTTCACAAAAATAGCAGATCACGATTCGATTTTTATCACCGTATTGCCCAGCCCTTTGAATACTAGATTATTGACAATAATTAGTGCATAACCGGTTATCGAGTTTCAGCCATATCAGAGCCAATAACTCAAAGAAAACAGTTACATTTAAACTATAAATATAAACAGAATGATGCTCATTTTGATCATAGAGTAAACTGATCTGCACATGTTGTATTGAGTCAGAGATCCTTTTAAGCTCCAGCAAAACTGACTATTGGCTAATTATCGTATCACAATGGTATCAAAATCAGCAAGGAAGTATGACATTTTAGGATCAGGACAACAATAAACCAGCGCAGGACCATGGACCGAATGTGCAAGTTTTATAACAAACTATGAAAACATCCTGACCACTGTACATTCCTCGAAGTCGTCTTGAATTCCTGGGCGTTTCGCAGAAGTGCATGGAAAGCATTAGGGCCCGCAGTCACAGAGATCTAAGCGCCTCTGCACTTTCCCCGCACGGGCGAATGTCAGGGGTCCAGATGAAAAGGTGTTATTATTCAGGGCTGACGGACGGTCCTGAAGAGCAGGTGCCATCTTGTCTCCATGTGTGGACAGAAGGTCGAGGTAAACCTGGACCAAAGAGGTTCCCATAAGAGCTCAGCCAAACTCTGACAGCATCGAGACTCAAAGTGTGAGACGCTCTGGGCAGCACTTCATACGGACAGGACCTGCTGGAGATTGGACTGAAGAGGGGGCGTTCGTGATTTTTTTATTTTATTTTGCTGTTGTGGCCGATAACGATGGCCCTGAATGTAGGTCTGGGTGATACGGTGATAAAAATGGAATGTTGAGCTCGTCCTTGTGACAATCTGCTATTTTTGTGAAATTGTCGTATCGTGATTCACTGTTTGTCTCTTTAATTCAGCTGCCTGTTCAAACCATAGACCGTACACATCAGTGGACCACGTTAGCATGCTAGCCGCCGCGTTCCAAATAGGAAGCAGCTATGGAGGCGGTCCTGGCTCAATAAAGCCGAGCTGCCATTCACTTTCTATTGGGACATTGGTGCCTTCACTCTGTAACTGTTTCTGTCAAACTCACCATCTTGAAACTAAAATATCCATTTTGACACACTCTACATGAATCTGGTGTTTTTTCTCGTTAGGTTGTTCATAAATCAAGTTATTAGCAATAATAACTGACCAATCAGGTGCTTGAACACCTTTTCCAGGGGCCGCTCGTAGCATCCAAAGGTTTGATTGACAGCTAGCGCCGCACGTTGCCGTGTATGGTTGCTGCCGTCTCCTCCCACCGAGGGGAGGATACTGTTAGCAATCTCGCTCCTGATTAGTCCTCCTGATGTGGTTGCCACGATACGCACTTGGATTTCCAAATATGGAGTCTGGCTCCGCTTTAGCCGCTGATAATACAAATTTAAACAAATAAACTTCATTTGGCTGGAGCCAAAAGCTATGGGTGATGTCATATTCCAGCAATCCAGTGATATGTACGGTCTATGGTTCAAACACACTTTTTCTCCTGTTGTTTGGCCTCTGAAGCCTTTGACAAGATGACTTTATTTACCTCTTAAAGGTCCCATATTCTGCTCTTTTCCCCTTCACACAGTCTTTTCTAAGGGCTTTGTTGATAAAATTTTGCGTTGTGCAATATCCATAACATAACAGTTTCCAAAAAACACCCATTTCTTGGCCTGGCCCCCCTCCTTGTAAAGCAAACGGCTCACTCTGAGATCTGACCTGGCTCCATACAGAGAGCAGGCTGTCTCCCCGCCCAACTCGCGCACCTGCCCAACCCGTGCCGAAGCCTAGAGCGGAGATAGTGCGCATGCTCACCATCTTGGAACTGTAAACAGCGATACACAAACATGAATAAACCTTTATCCGCCCTGACGGTTGTTCATAAATGAGTCCTACGCCCTGGATCTGACCTGGAGTTTGACGTGCTCCAGTACTGACGACGGACGTTAGCCGTTTGTAAATAACAAGCTAACTCTTCGATCTGTCGATCCATCGCCGTAATTACTGTGTAGCATTAGCATTAGCTGTGTTTATTCTGCCGCGCGCTTCCCGAGGCGTGGCTTAAACACCGCGTCATCCTGGTGAAGCTGGTCATCCTTAGAGGAGCCCCCTGCTGCTCAGCCGAGGGGACGGAAAAGACAGTTCTCTAGCGAAAGCATGCGGGAATCAATCAAAAAACCACTTTGGGCACAACATACGAGGCCCAAATAGCACTGTAGGAAGGTTAAAACCTCTGAAAAGTCGATTTTGCATGTTATGGGACCTTTAAAGGCCAGGGCAGCACAATTAAACCAAATCAACACATTTATCACATTTTTAATCACAATTTTAATGGATGCAATTAGCAAATCACAAAGGCTGCAGTTTTTGAAGAGCAATTATTTCTTCCACAAACAACAAAATGTCTTGCTTTGATTTGAATAAAAATTGCTCACACTGTAGTTTGGATTTGTACAAACGTGTTCTGAAACAAGTGAGAAAAGCGTGACCAAAAGTGGTAAAATTAATTAAAAAGCGACAAGAACACGCCTGCAAACAACAAACAACCACAAACAAAACAACTACAAACAACAAATGCGGCTCAATGCAACAAAACTCAACTAAAAGTGACAAAAATGCGACTACAAATGACAAAAACACATTTAAATATGACAAACACAGCTGAATGTGACAAAAACACGACTAAAAGCGTCAGAAGCACAACTAGAAGCACCAAAAATGCGCCTACAAACAACAACTACAACTCAATACACCAAAACCCGACTAAAAGAGACAAAAATGTGACTAAAAGGGACAAAGAAGCATTAAATATGACAACCGCAACTGAAAATGACAAAAACATGACTAAATGCGACCAAATTGTGTTTAAAATGTGAATTTGAACAGAATCCTATTATTAAAACATAAATCGCAAATCTAATCACAATCGCACTGGTCAGAGCAATCTAAATTTTTCCTAAATCGTGCAGCTCTATTAAAGACAATAGAAAAATACAAAGTGAACAATGAATCATGATAAAATTGAAATCATGATCTGGCCCCAAGAAAATCATGATAATATTTTTTTATTAACTTTGAGGAACTTTTTTAGAGGGGCACAAAGGCCGTGCAAACAGAAACAACAATCAACTAACATTTCAAATGGACACTGAAAAAAATAGTCATTAAAAATACTAATAAATAACCAGTCTATTTTTGTTTCCATTGAGATATTTTGAAATACTGAGGCACATTCATCTTTGAGAAACCTTCCCTGAGAGCGCAATATCCACTCATTTCCCCTTTTACAAGAATAATATTTAGACTTTTAGATGCTGAGGTTACAGTAACTCAAGCCTGTCAAGTATTGCCCTAAATCTTTGGGAGGTAAACATGACGGGGCGTTTATGGTCCTGTTGTATCCTGCTCCTTTATGGGGTCAGCTCGGGACACTGCCGCGAGGGAGCGGCCAATACGGCTCAGAACCAGAAGAAGAGGGTTATTGTCTGCACCTCTGATGTGAGCTCAGAGAAGTGACCAGCGGTGATAAAGGCTCACACTTTAGTGCTATTATAGTCACTGCTTAAGGCCGACCCTGTGACCTCCGAGTGACCTCAGGGTGACCTCCGAGTGACCTCAGGGTGACCTCTGAGTGACCTCGAGGGGACTTCGATTGAACTGACACAAGCCAGTGTTAGTCCAGTAAAACAAGGCAGCACTACGAGGTCAGTCAAGCATTTAAATAACAATTAACAATAAACTAACTTCCTCACAAACATCATCGTCGTTTGGGTTTTATGGGTTGCAATTTCAGTTTTGCTAAATTGTAACTGTAAAGAAGCAAACAATACATTTATTTGAGCAAATATTTGTTTGTAAAACCAAACAAATTATTTAATACAATTAATACAATAAAAGTTAATGCTTTTGGTGTCAAAGTTGTGAGGTCAATTTTGGGAATTACTGATTCAAAATTGAGCTGCACAATTTTTCAAAAGAAAATCTAATTGCTGTTTTTCTAACAAGCGGTGCATTTGCAATTGGATTTGAAAACTATGTTTTAGTAGTAAAATTTATCAACGTTAACATTTTAAACCTGTCCAGGAAGTTTAGCATTTGAGAGAAGACTGAAATATGAACTCATTAAGAATACCATACATTTCAGAACGTTTACAGAGGTCCAAGTTTAAAATAGGACAAATACTGCTCTCAAATGTAAGGAAGTAAAACACAGAAACCATTTAAGAAAAGCACAGATGCCTTTGTTCACTGCATTTAAAGCTCACAGACTCAGTGGTTTGAACAAGTTTTTCACCTTCTTGATGTTCACACTTCTGGAATGATAATAATGGAGTAATACTTGATGTCATTCACACACAATCAAAGGCTGAAAACAACGAACGGAGCTCAAGGCAATGAACCGCGTACTTTGAAAACTCTCTCTCGTGTCCCACATAAAGAACTACAGCGTTACTAAATAAAAACACAGTCACATTTATCCCACATTTAAAAACACATTTTCTTCTGTTCTGCCAAACTTGTCGCAGGCTGCACTGACGCCGTGTTTGTGCAGTAAAGTGATACTCTTTCCACAAAACAGACTTCTGAAGAGACACTTATCCTGACACTAACGTATGACATCAGGGGTCGAGAGAGGTCAGGCCAAAAACTTCACTTTAAATTAAAAGCGGTCATAGGATCCAACAGGACGCACACCTGAAGAGCTCCGGAGACAAAACCGAACCATGTGCAGCACCAACGACCAGAGAAAGACATTAGCAACGTAAACAAATGAGCCGTGAAACAATCTGATAACTGCAGGGTCACTGAGAAAAATATATATATCATATATATCATATGTATATCACAACAGTGTCAGAATTACATTACCTTTTTCAATTCAGTTTATTTTAGTAAAGCCCAAAATCAAGCAATGAAACAGTCAGTGGTCAATAATTGAGGAGAAGATTAACCAGCGTTTACAGGAATTAAGCAAATGGATGATTCTAGTAGAGCGCCCCCTGTCCTCGAGGCTCCTATCAGCATCGAGAAACTACAAAAAACCCTGTGGGAAAAAGTAGGAACCTCGAGGAGAAGCACAGAGAAGGAGAGAGCCTACTGCCACGGACTGAACCAGGACTGAACCAGGACTGAGCCAGGACTGAGCCAGGATAGAACCAGGACTGAGCCAGGATAGAACCAGGACTGAACCAGGACTGAACCAGGACGGACAAGCTGCAGATGCTCCAGCACAAATGAACACAAAGTTCGCATCTTGAAATCTCCATTTGTTAAATCTATAGAGATGTTCTGTTCCTATTAAACTAAGCATTCAATCAAAGGTTTTTGCAAATGTATGTATCAAAGAGAATTTGGTGCATTATATGAAGCAGAGATCGACCAATATGGGTTTTTCTTTGGCCAATGCCAATTTTTTAAACATTTGATCAGGTGATGGCTGATGCCAATTTTCAAGGTAGATTATCTTATTTGATGAATTAGAAAATAGAAGTAATAGGAGTACTAAATAATTTATGAAACGCCAAAAGTTCAATTAAAATGTTACTCAATAGAACATTACTTGAACATTTATTAACTGTGCATACAGTGTTATTAACATAACAGTGCAACATTTCAATACAGATATCTATTTTAGTGCAAAGACCTGGTTTAATCAAATCAAATCAATTTATTTTTATAATGCCCAAAATCACAACAACAGTTGCCTCGATGGGTTTAATCAGTTTCACTTCACTACAGAGTTTAAACAATATCTTTTTTTATTGTACTAATAATAATAAAAAGTGTTTTCAATGCTTTAACATTTAATTATTACAACATTCATTCCTTCACTGAGGGGTCCTTCTCGGCTCGGCCTGATGGCTGCCCAAGTTGTGCCAGATCAAATCGGCATGGATGTCAAAATTAGATCAAAATGTTGCATACAACGACCCTGATATATCAGTCTATCTCTGATATGAAGAACTTCAAGAACTTTCTCTTATTTAGATAAATTACTTTTATGCAAAGGAAATTCAAAGATGTCTGTACAGTGCACTCGTTTATGTTTTCTCATTTATGAATTGCTCTGTAATGCAGCCTACACTGGCAGTGATGTGGTAATAAGCACTGGACTGCCAAATGAAGGTCAGGGGCTTGTTATTCTTGGAAGTTGCTAAAGTTAAATTGACTTTAAAAATGTAGCTGAGCTCAGGCAGAACAAAGAGACTCACAGAACAAAGAGACTCACAGAGACCTAGACTGTGCTGTTTAAGGGTTAAAAACATTATTATTATAAGATCAAAACACTGTTATTATAACATCATGAAGAAACACATAGACATTTCCCTTTCTGTTCAAATTTTAGTTCCAGAAGACACTTTCAGAAAGAGTGTGAAAAAGAAACACAGGCATGTCTAACAAGATCAGAGGGATCAAAGAGAAAAGGCAACACAGAAAATCTCAAATGTGCAATCTCTGACCACAGCAAAAGAGAAAACCCCGTCATGGACTCAGTAGGAACTGAGGAACACAAGAACAAAAGATGGATTCAAGAGGCTGTTGAAATCAGGGGCACAAGGACCATCAACAGAGACGAGGAGCTTTTACTTTGGCTCACACATGGGACGCACTCCTCCTGAGACCACCAGGGGGCAGCGTGGTCAGTCTGAGAGATCTGTCAAGCTGATCACACCTGGAAACTACATCTGATCAGAGACATGTCACATCCATCAGACGAAGGCAAAGTCCTCCGTCCAAACATGTCAGGTAAATGAGCTTATGCCTATTTACAACTGTCTTATGAGAAAAAACTCACAAGTTAATACTTACAAGAAGACAGAATTAATTTTCCAAAAACAAGACACACAGCTTCTCAGACACCAGCCAATCATGTGGCAGTGAAAACAGAGACTTTAGAGGAATAAAAATACTTGTTTGTGTTAAGTAGAACTCAATAAAAGTATGTATTGTCTGTTCAAAAACCATAATAATACGAAATACAGAATATACACTTATAAAAGAGGGAAAAACAAATACACAAAAAAATGCTTGTTTTTGTCAAGTCTGGAGCAACTACAGACACTTTTCACATACTATGGCACGTTTAAAGGAGACATAGTATGCTTTTCTCAAGTAATAAGTATTGAACTATAATAATAATAATAATAATAATACATCAAACTTGTATAGCGCTTTTTTGGACACTCAAAGATGCTTTACATAAACAGACAAAACAACATAAATTTACACTATATAACTATAACATATAACTATAACATAAGTAGATCAACATTTTACATTTTGTTCATTGTAAACCATAATATGTATCTAAAATTTCTACATCGTCTACAAAACGTCTATTTATCACTGACATTTATCACTGTTGTAATTGAAAAGCAGCCGAAACATGTCAGGTGAATGCATCTCCTGCTTATGTGTCTTTAAGAAGAACAATTTGTGGATAAAACTAAAGAAGACATGATGAACTTTGTTGGACTTTGTTGATTTTGCATGATACATCCCCTTTAAAGTTGACGAACACTGGCGCACACAGAAAAAAACGATCCAGAAAAAACATAAAGATGGCAATCGCAAGAACCTTGAACAAGCAAAATCAAAAAAAAGAAAGAAAAGTGGGATCATTTGACATCCTGCAGTACTTTCTGTCGAGTCGTTGGTCGACAGAGAGCCCTGTGTAACGACTGAAAGGTGAGTGACATTAATTACTGCCCGTCACCGCGCAGCCGCTGCAGACTTGGCCCGGTGCCCTCGGCTCCTTTCACAACTCCGCCGGACTTTGAAGTTTCACACAGGCGGCAGCTTTTACCCACAATGCACCGGGACGTTACATCAGATACTACGGCCCGGTGTGCGTGTCTCATATGAAGCAAACACATGAAACACCGGCCGGAGAAAAGGCCAGCGTGGCACAGAGCCCAGCAAGAGGCAAGGGTTTGAGAGTGATGGGAATCTAGCAGCGTTGCCATGGCGATTAACGATTTAACGACGATCTTTTGAACGGGCAAAAGATCTCAAGAGTGTCTGGCTGCAGACCTTAATCCAGAGTCGCCAGCCCCGCAAACCTTAACCAAGAGGCGTCTTAACCCACAGGTCCGGAAGTACGTTGCGAGGACGAAAATAATAATAATAAAAAAATGTTACGCCGCAATATTACAGTATTTTCCGCACTATAAGGCGCACCTAAAAGCTTTCAATTTTCTCAAAAAACTGACAGTGCGCATTATAATCCGGTGCGCTTTATATATGGATCAATACTGAGCCGCAACTACGCAACCACAGCCACTACTGTAGCTTCTATTCTATGCGCCTTATAATGCGGTGCGCCTTATATATGAACAAAGTTTTCAAATAGGCCATTAATTGAAGGTGCGCCTTATAATCCGGTGCGCCTTATAGTGCGGAAAATACGGTACTTTTTACTAACTTAAGTAAGAGGTTAGTAAAAATATGTTTAAAAACAATCAGAAAACATTCAAACTGAATGAAAGATTGGCAGTTTATGGAAATATTGAAAGCACTGCAAATCAAAATATTGAACATTATAATCAGGAAAAAAAAAAAAGTATTGAAAAAATTAAAAAGTTGAACGAAAGATTACATTCATCTCATTACATTCATAAAAAACTAAGCCCCTCCCATCCACCACTTCTTCATAAAATGTCCGCGTCTTCCACACAAACAAATACGATTTTAAAAAGCTCCTCCTCATGTTCTTCATTGTCAGATTCCACTCTCCATCATTACTGACGATGGATCTATATCTACAAATTCACATTAAACTTCACCCCTAGTTTTTCAGAACATGTTACTTAAAACTCCACTTCAACACCATTAACATTAGACATTAGAAGTGATAATCAGCCGATAGCCAAATATTTAATTTAGTTTCTACAAGAGGAATGATTGAATTAAAAACATAAGGTGCCGTGCGAGTTGATATTGGTTATTTTTGACACATCCGGGCTCTGGTAGGGACCTCTGGGTTAAGGTACGGGTCACGTGGGCGCCTCCTGGTTAAGGTCTGCGGAGAGGCGACTCTGGATTAAGGTCTGCAGCCAACGCCTCTCAAAGATCTCGGATTATCACCTACAAACAGGGAGCTGAAGCCTGTACAATCAATAAACCACTGGCAAATCAACATCTCTTTAGCAACAAAAAAACATAATTTACTCATTAATGCACACAATGAAGCGTCTTGCCCAAGGAGACAGCGGCAGCATGCGTGTGTAGTGAATGGATGTATTAAATGAACTGGATAAGGTACGCCCCCTCTGACTGTGGTCCCAGATTGATTAGTGGCCGTGCGAGGTACTGCAGCCTCTTGGGACCAGCCTTTTTCTAAAATTGCACATTATAATTGCAGACAGTACTGAATTATTATCGGTATTTAAATAAAATAGAAGGAAATGTTCTTTTCTACCGTTTTTATATGAAGTGGGGGATTGTCGTCACGTGGCGCCCTAAAGCAAAGATGGCAGCCTCCGTATCAGGAAGTAAAGCAAAGATGGCAGCCTCCGTATCAGGAAGTAAAACAAAGATGGCAGCCTCCGTATCAGGAAGTAAATGCGGAAGTAAGACATTTTTTTGGGGTCATGCACCAATGAGCTCACTCCATAGGGATAAACAGGGCGGCCATTTTGGATTCATCTTCCAGGTTTTACTATAGTTCTATGGTGTAGTGACTGGGATTGAGCCAAATTTAATTATAATCTCTCGAGGAAGAAGTGCGATTGGAAAAAAGTACCTGAATGATTGTGATCGGCAATTTAAACATTTTGCCAAATCAAACAGGAGAAAAACATCTGCACAGAGGCCATGTTTAGAATAAAATCAGCTGAACATCCTGAAGGACCAGGTTATTTCATCGATGGATTTCTTCTTCACTGATTCCAAGACGACACTGTGACAGGAGCAGGACACATCTTTTCCACAGATGGATCGGCCCACAGCGTCCAGATCTGAACCCCACTGAGAGCCTCTGGGATGTGACAAACGAATGCTGCACTGGGTGAAATTAATCCTTTGACATTGTAATAAAAGTAGTTCAGTGTGAAAGAAATATAAAATATGTTTGTATTTATTTCGAGTCAAATGATCTTTAGTATTAACTGGACCAGTGTTTTTCAACCTTTTTTGAGTTGTGGCACACGTTTTGGGTTTAAAAGCTACCACGGCGCACCACCTACCACTAAAACATCACCAAATCAGACCATTAAGTAAAAAATATTATATATAATGAGGCAAATAACGTCTGTGGCACTGTCTAGTTCTTTAAATGTGGTAATAGTGATGGTTTTGCGTTCTTTCTTTGGTGCAAACGTTGCTCAGGACACTCCAAAAAGGTAAATTAGTTCATTAAATCCACATTTGTGAACTCAAACTGGACATTTTCTCAAGGCAAACGACAATAAAAGCCTACCCAAAAGTCAATACACTCTGACCCTGTAAAGAAATCCTGCATTTGGCCTTGGTGTGAGTTAAAGTAGAATGTCCTCGTGTGTATTCCCTGCTGCTCCATCTGGGGCCCAGAGACACATCTGCGTCAGGTTAACTTTAACAACAGCTGCCTCCAGCGGCTCCATGCGGTACTACAGTCCACTCACCAATTAAAGGTCATTAGCATAAAGAGGAGGAACCGACGCTACAATATCGTCAAATGTAGTGGCAGAAAGCACGTGCATTTGTATTTGGTTGAAAGATTTATTTAATCACTGCAATGCAAACCATATCAGTGCAGAACAGACTGAAGTGTGTGCATTTGAAGATCATTTTCTTACCTGTTTGCTGACAGCTCCACGTGTCTTTGCTGACGGAGGAAACACGCGCCACATAAATTCCCCAAAAATAAAAAAATACACGCAAGGATTTAAATCCCCCGGATGAAGACATGGCTCAAAGAAGCAGCTCGTGCTCAAATGGATGTTGAATCAAATCTGCGCTTCAGAAAGTGTCATTGTTCAGGTCTGGAGCCGCTTCTCTCAGGAAACTCACTGTCCAGCTGAGTTTATTCACCGCAGTAAAGCCCGACGTCCTAAGCGCACAAGCACTTCCTGTTTGACTTCAAAGTAAAATCAAAACTTCATAAAGATCATCGTGTTACATCTGAACTTCACAACGATCTCAAACTATGTATTTCTGTTTTTATTTTATGAAGAGCTGCATTTAAATTAGCACTTCTACTTAAAATGTTACCTTTTATTTCCTCCAGTGTCTGCTCTTGAGTTTGAGTTTAGTTTATTTCCAAAAGGGGACAGTGCAATTTGATAAAACACATGAATAAAACATGAGTAAAACAGCCAGAATTAGACAAAGAGGCTATTTTTCATGTGTAGTCCCTCGGCCATGATGTCAAAATGGCAATAAAATGGACAAAAACTGACGTTGTTAATAAAACACAATGTCAACACAAAATATAATACAATATTTACAAAAATGTACAGTGAGCGGCCAAATAGACAGGTTTTAGTGTGTGCGTGTAAATGTGTTCACCAGCCACTCTTGCGAATGTTTCTTAAATGTTTTGTAAGAGGATAAGTGTTTTATCCTTTTACATAAACAAATATTTCCACCTGTTAAAAACAAAATATTGATATAATTGTGAACTAAAAATGTTAAAGGCCGATTCATATCTCTCATTCATTGATAAAAACACAATTACAGCACAATCAAATAACACTGAAAGAGCATTCACACCGGCCCACAGAGCAATGGGATGTGGTTCAAAGGAAAAGAAAATATTTAAATTAACTTGTTCTGAAACGTGAAAAACTGAACTAGTTCATGTGCCTGATTTTTTTGCATGTGATAAAAGTAAAATCTGTTTTGCCCCGGTACAAATATATTGTAAAAAGTACTTATTCAGGTGAAAACGAGAGCACAGCGCTTGTCTCTGCATCTATAGTGTTTGATTCTATTCTATTGTAGCTTTAGCGGGAGGGCCAGGCTCAGAGACTCGTGCAAAGTGCTTATGAACTCATGGAGAAGAATATTTATGATGCTGGGACTGCATTAGGTAAGTGAACGATACATGTGACTGAAGTGAAGACTTTAAAATAAACTAGTTCTGTTTTTCACGTTTCAAAACAGTAAAAATCAAGTACAGCCCCTTTAACAGTGAAACATGTCTCGGCAGCAGATTAAGCAGATGCATTAAACCCATGTCTGAAGTGTCTATATTTTACAGAATGTGGTGGATTTGATGTGGGTTTATTTGTACAACTTAATATTTAAAAATAAAATAAAAACAAACACGAACTACTGTTTAATTATGTTTAAATATTATTCATGAAGGAATATTGAATTGAAATGTAGGTAACGTTTTAGATTAAGGCTCCTTTGTAAACTATGCAGAAGGAGTTAGTAAGCATTAGTTATTTGTTCATGCTACCAGTGAGGTCAGAAAATCAGTTGTTGTTAAATGTGCCCAGATCCCGATTAAAAACTCGAGGAGACAGGGCCTTTGCTGTGGTCGTCCGAAAACTGTGGAACAGTCTCCTCTACAGATCAGAGCTGCTCCATCACTAGAGTCTTTTAAATCTGCTCTTAAAACTCACTTCTTTGCTTTGGCTTTTAACACAAGTAACTGTTATCTGTTGTGTTTGTAATTATTTTGTTCTTTTACTGTATGTTTTTACATGATGTGCATGTGAAGCACTTTGGGCAGCTGGTGTTGTTGTAAATGTGCTATAGAAGTAAAGTTGACATTGACATTGACATTGACATTGACATTGACATTGACTTATACCACATAATACCATAGACTTGTTGTGGTGGATCCCTCTGCCACCACTCCACAGTGTTAGTATATTTCTTTGATCACTTTACATTTCATTTATATTACAAAACACATTATGCAAAGTTTAATTTAATACATTTTATTTAGACACATATTTTCTAATTTGGGTGCACACTTATTAGTTAATATTTGTCTGAATTATACTTACACTTGTTTCTTTTGAGTTGCCAGAACATCAGGACCACACAGAGGCTGGAAGAGCCCACATGGACCGTGGAAGCGCACACAGTTTGACTATTTTCAAATTTAGTTTAGTTTGGTTTAAAATAAGTTTTGTTAATCACTTATTTAATTCTGTTTAGTTATTGTAATTTGCCTTATTGTTACTTTGGTAAAGTTTGCAGTTTTGGTTTTGTCTTTAGTGTACTGTCTCCCCCGTGTGTTCATTTTGGGTTGGTCCTTTTTGTATTTAAACTCCCCTCCTTGTTTGAGGTTCTCTCTGTTGGTCGGGGTTTTTCTTTGCTCTGTTATAGTTATGGTTTAGTTGACTTCAGTTGGGCCCAAATGTTGTTTATATTGCTTATTTTTTGGAGCCTTTGTTAAATTCATATTTTTTGACTTAATTAAATTAACCTGATTTTTTACACTTATTTTCCCTGCCTTTTTACGTTTGGTCCACCCACACTTGTTTATAATCCATTAATCAAAAACATGTTTGTCTTAATAAACCACACACCATCAATAAGCTGCTAATTAGATTGTTTTCACTTATCAAGCTAATAAATGCTCGTAAATGCCTTCTATAGGGCTTATAAACACATAAGTGTTTATGAATGTATTATAAATAGTTTACTAATCTAAAACGTTACCGAAATGTGTTTTATGCGCTGTGTGTGACTTTTTAATTACTGAAATGCAATATAATAATTGGACCCAGGAAGAACAGTGAGGGATTCCATCAATAAACAATAAAAATGCGCTAAATATTTTTTCTTTCTGAATATCTGAATACAGGCTACATGATTTGAAACGACAAGAATCCCATTGTTTCATTTGCTTTTTTTATTTCAAGGTACTTTGCTTCATACAAAATGTTTAATGTAGAAACAACAGCAGAATTCAAAGTCTGGCCAAGAAACAGATGTCAGGCAAACAAACATTTCACTGAATCCCAAGAAGACCCAAAATAAAGGGGCGCCCAGGTCTGCTGTGCAGCGCGGGACACCGATACAATACTGCTCTCAATAGAAATATGTGTTTTTTTTTCAACAAACCCCACACTTTATATCAAATATTAAAAATCAACAACAGAAAAACACATGGTATCTAAAAGTACTAAGTCATCTACATGCACATACATCGTCAGAACATGCAAACATCTTATTATCCGGAGAAATCAAATGTACACTGGTTGTTTAGCGGAAATGAAAGTATCGGATTGTTTTACAGGTTTTGAATTTGGTTAAAAGTGGGCATATGCATTCAAATATAGGCCGGATACGGTTCTCGTATAAAAATCCCGTTTGGTGTGAAGGGTTAATGTTATGCATGCAAATATATGTATAAAGTTGCTGTCACCCTATATTGTTTTTGTTTACACTTTGTGCCTTTATGCGTGTACTGTACTGTGTAAATCGGTTTCTTTCTTACTTATTTTTTTATGTTTTTCGATGCATTTTCTACAAAACGTTTGGTCACAATCACACAGAAGCCTGGACTGGAGCAGACCAGCGGTGTAAAGCTACGGACGCATGGAGAAGTGTGGGTTGTTGTGTTGCATAGCCCTAAAATCTTCACAGGAAAGTGGTTTGACCCCTCAGTCACGTACCGAACTATTACACCATTAGAATTTCATTTAGGATTTTGGAATTGGATTTGAATTAAATGCATAATTAGACTCATACGATACAATAACTGCTGTGACAATTTGGATGAAATCAAACATCTACACAAACAGATACTTTAGCCAATAAAACTAATTGTAGTTTAGGGGTGCACAGTGTAACTTTTCTGATGAAGGGTCCGCCACCAGCTCCTCCATCTCCATTTAGATGTTAGTGTTTAGCTTGGAATGTTCCACAGTTTGGCATTAAACTTACAGGTCAGGAGAAAAGTACTGCGTTTGGACGTGCGATCTATGATTCTGTTCAAAGTTTACGACAACATTTTGAAAGACGACTGGAACAAGCACTGAACTAATACAAGAATCCCATGAATTTCAGAACATGTTTTAAAATTTAGAGCATTTATCTATAAGTTTTCCTCCTTATAGAAAGATTAAATAATGAAACGCTCCTTTGAAACTCAAATGAAATACAATTTTGTTCTTTGCTGAAGACGTTCTATTATCGAAATAATTGTAACCTTTGAGATTAAGAATGCATGTTTTATAACTTTGTTTTTTGCAGTGGTGGATGAAATACTCCATCCTACTTAAGTAAAAGTATGAATGAACTTTAAGAGTAAAAAGTAATTATTTTTGATTTGGAGAATAATTCCCTAAACTATACTTCAACTATTCACTCTACAAAGCCTGTTTTGGTTTGCTCAAAGGGAATGCCAAAAAAGGCACACAAAAAAATAAAATTTATAAAAGTCTCCATAAACGTTCTAAAAATAAACCCCTCTGTCATTTATCAAGTAATTACTGTAAAATGTACTTCAGCTAAGTACTGATATCTAAAACTTTTACTGAAGTACAGTACTTTTACTTTTGCTACTTTCCATTGCTGTTTTTTTGTTTTGTTTTGTTTTGTTTTGTTTCTTACGGTTGAGGTTAAGATACACTTTAATGTTGACACATTTCTAGGTCTTGAGCTCAGTTTGGTCAGGGCCTTATCGAGAGGATGTTACCCCTTGTGCAGGTTTTGGACACAATGACAAACATGCAAACTGTGCCCAGAAAGGCCAGGTTTAGCACAAACAAAAACTGTATCTGAATCAATCCAAGAAACACATGTTTAATGCCATACTGGGACACATTCCAGGCATAAACATCTGCATGGAGAAAAGCAGGTAACATTCCCTGCACCAGAAAAGTTCCATAGTGCATCATTAATCTGAATATAGGGTCTGCACAGGGCCGGGGTCTCCAGGCGCTCTCCTCCCGCTCCAATCAAACATTTGAATAATAATAATAATTGAGTGAATAATACAGTTCTGACTCCTTACATGCTTGTTATCATTGTAAATGGACTAATGTTGTCAGGATACAAAAATTTTAAGTTTAATTTTGATACTAAGGAATAGGTCAAATACTTGATTCCACAGTAATAATAAAAAAAAGAAGTCATTTTTAAAAACAATATAGTGTAATTTGTAACGCTATTTTTTTTACAATACCACTTAAACTTGTGCTGATAAAGCTCAAGATCATTCTGTTCAGAACTGTTCAGAAAAGGTCATGCTTCATGCTTATTATCGTGACTTGCTCAAATTCTAATTCTAATTTAAAATCTAATTTCGATACTAGTTTTCAGTTAGTATCTTTAGTTTTAGTATCTGAGTTTTGATACTTTTGACAACACCAAAATGCATAGATAGACATGAGATGCCCAACTTTGAGCACTGACAAATGGATAATAGTTGATGTTTCACAGGCATCTAACGTACCCCAACTTAGGCTTGCTGTCAACTAAACTATCAACTACATTTCTTGCAACCACTGAAAGGAATAGCTCTCATTTCTGTTTGTGTAAAAGTAGCTCTCTGGAGGAAAAAGGCTGGAGACCCCCGGCATTGAGTCTCAAGTGTTTCTGTCCCAATCCCACAATGACACTGTTTTGTGAGACATCAACATCAACCCCGAGTCGAGTACGATCCACTGCGGTTTAACTTCAAATCGGAAATGAACGACTGTGCGTCCAATAGGGATCTCAGCACTCTCTTGTACATTTCGTGCGGTACTGGCCACAGCAGAATAAACCTACAGACATTGCTGCTTTTGGAGATGCTTATTCTCCGTTCTTTACGATGTAGCCCTTGTCATGTTCCACCTCTTGCTACTTCATGGACAGAAGATCCAGCTACGTTATTGTTATTATTATTTAAGTCAAGCCTGGTCAGCATTCCTGTACGGTTATTTTTCCCGGTCAAGCAAAACAAACGAGGACGAAACGATGTTGGAGAAGAGAAAAACGCAGAAAAGATTGCAAAAGATCTGACTTGTTTTATAAATCTTGACTAAATCTTGACTCAAGGAAGACGCTTTGAAAAACTAAAACTGTCTGACAGGCCAGGCTAGACCATGTTAGCGTTTGCAAGTAATAATTTGTAATATGACTTTCTTTTGCAACACAAAAATGATGGATGTTTATATGTAGGGCTGCACAATATATCGCAAAAGTGTCGATATCGCAATATTGGCTGACGCAATAATTGTAACAAATAAAATATATCGCAGTAACAACAAAGGCTTCATCTGATAGAATGAAAACTCTCAAAAGGGAAAATCATGAATAAAATCTAGCTTTTTCAACCTAAATTCTCCTCAGTTTTGTATTTGTTATCTTTTAGTTTAATATAGCAGACATTGCATCAAAACTAGGCCTGCAACAATTAGTAGAATAATCGTGAAGTCGACTATAAACAATAATTACAGTCGTATTTTGATGATGGTCGTCGTTCTCTGGATTAAACCGACTCTAAAACACAAACTTTTATAACAAAGAGAGTGATATTATTAAAGAAAAATGGCAAAAAAGAACAGACCATGTCTGATTTTCCTCAATAATACACTTTATTCATAAATATTCTCTATCTAGAAGCCTTCATTCACAATATTTCAACATGTATTTGGTTAGAAATGTTAGTTTATTCTAAGTCTCAATCTACAATCGCTGACTAAAATAATCGTTAGTTTCAGCGTTTGTCAAAAAGTCTATTTAAGTATCGCAATAATATCGATATTGCAGATCTTAATAGCCGTATCGCAGTCATTTCCAATATGGTGCAGCCCTATTTATGTGCCTACTGTAGCTGCTGGATCGACCTGGTGTTGGTGTTAAAGTTAGCCACACAATCGCGACGAGATGATACAAAAATAAGCGTCAAAGTAGATCCACGTTCGGAAAAGACGTCCGACCGTGACTCAAATGCACACCGCTAACGCTAAAGGCTAACTCTACGGGTGTTCAGCCTTCATAATTGCACTCTCGGACACGCGTTTCAATTCGGACAACGGGATCGAAGGCAACACGAGAGGTCCACGGCGTCATGACATCCTTTTTCCGCCGAAAGATAAAAAAAAATCTCCACACCACCTTCACATGCATGTGTTGCGGATGTCGATGGTTGATATATAGTCAGAAGTAGAAGGCTAGCATTGCGTTTAGCACATGTTGATTCTTGCTCCACTACAAAGGAAACGTTTGTTAAAAAGTAAAAAATGTCAAACTTTGAACTAGGTCGTGCTAGCATTCCAGTTCTAAAGCATCGTAATAGGTGCGTTGACTCTGCTTTAAGGCTTTCTATACAACTTGTTTTCCGGCAGAGCTACATACAGAACAAACCAAGTCAATGCATTAGAAAACAGTTGCATTTTCTTTTTTCAATCTACAGTTTTTATCTAAAAGGAGAGGCACTTTGTCTTAAAACGTCGCAAAAAGAAGTCTGTAAAAACATCATAGACCTGAAAAGATGGTTAAGCAGTAAGACCCAAAATGGCGTACAAAAAATGTACACAATGAACCGTTAAGAAAACATAACAAGTACAGCTCACTACCATGTGGCGCTTCTGTTCTCGGACGCGGTCAGCCTCGTGTGGCCGGCTGACGGAAAAGGGAATGTAACGATTAGGCAGCGTCATGGAATGGTAGACTCCCAAAATAAAGACCGCCTGTGGGCTCTTTGTACAGTCTCTTTGAGGTTTTGGACGAACACAGGAACCAGACTTCCAAAGACAAAAGGTTGAGGCGAAACGACCGTACTGGTGCCCAAGTCTGTTCAGTTCGACGAATATTAACTAGGTCTGGATTGTTAGGTGTTTCTACCCTGCTGTGCCTTTAAAGTAAATTTTTTTGTTTTTATTTGAGTGGTATTTCCAGAGGGGAAGTCCAAACCTTGTTGAGTAAAATGTTTTCTGCCAACAGTCTGATGGATAGCATTGCATCATGAAGATACAAACCAACTAGCTTGACAAACACATAGTAAATCATACAATTAAACAACAAAAGAGCTCTATTATCAAATATATTTAGTGGACTTCTCGGAAACTGTTATCAGGTCTGGCTGGTTAGAATGTGTTTGTAATATATGAGACTGGAAGAAATTCAATCATTTTGTCTATACTTAAGACAATCTGCGGCAAATTGTGAAATGATTTGTGTGCTAGAGAGTACAAATATTGTTTTTTCTTGGGCACTTTATGTTGTTGAACATTAGTACGGTGGTTTCGACTAAACCAGGAAGTCAAAGTAACTCCAGCATTAACTGTAAGACATCTCAAATTGGCAAAAGGTCCACTTTCCCTCTGATGCCTTCAGAACCAACACATTTCTGACCCAAACTCGCTTCACTCCTCCTCTAACCATGCGCTCCCATTTAGGAATAAAGTACTTCATTTAACACACAGTGACAATGTAAACAACTAAAGCCTTCAAAGAAGATGATAAAACTCATCACAATTTCTCCAAAATGCATTAAAAAGGTTGCTTTAAAGCCATGCTAGCACCAGTCGTCCTCGTCTGCCTCTTCGTAATACCTGGCCACCCGGGGGGCACCAGGGCTACTGCCGGGGCTGGTTCTGCCCCCAAAACTGAGGTGGTACCCATTAGGCACCCCCAGTCTGTGCTGCGGGGAGGAGGGAGGAGGCAGGGCGGTCCGAGGAGAGGGTCCCGTGTGAGGGAAGACATCCAGCTGCTCGCGGAGGCTGCTGTACGGGCTGACCTCCGCGTGGCCCCCTCCCAGAAAGGGCTCCGAGCAGATCCTGGTGACGGGACAGGGGAAGGAGTGAGAGCCGCTGTGCCGGAGAGTGACGTGCTCCGAGAGGCCCCGACTCAACCGGCCCGGGCTCAGCGAGGCCTGGCTGGACACAAAGGGCACTGGGGAGGAGTTCGCAGTCTTGTAGGCCACCCCAGGGCGAGGGGTGAGGGGGGTCTGAGGAAGCTGCCGACGTCCACGGACCGGAGTGCTACAAGAGGAGCTAACCCAACCACTGCCCTGCGTGAAAAGTGGACAAGCATTTTTTGAGACGATGGGGTAGTGAGAAGGGGAGCAGGAGAAAGGAAGCAGGGGAGAGGACGTAGGACACGAGGAAGGACACCGAAATGTGAAACGAGATGTGGTGAGTGACGGGGCAAAATGAGGATAAACGAGAGACGGGAGGCGATGGAGGAGAACGGACGCACAGATGAATGGTGAAAAGAGAAAGTAGAAAAAGAAGGGAAAGCCCATGAGAGGCTGCACCGCAAGAAGACAGAGAGAACACATGCACAATTGTATAGTACGGCTAAAATAAGCTGAAAATGCATATCCTTGTTTCCTAAAACTGAACAAAAAATACCACTTTGCCAAAGAGCGCCTTGTGGAAAACATTAGCATATTAGTTACAAAAGTAAAATGTTAACCAAACCTATCAATTTATGAAAGACAAATAATTCTACTAAAATGTAAATATGTTAAATAGTACAATAGAGGTTATGCATTTTTGATCGAAAAATGCGCCTCAATATTCCAACTGAGAGGCAGCACAACTGACAATTTTTTTTGCTTATTTTGCCTCATTTTTGGGCATATTATTTTGCTCAAATAAACTTTATACCCTAAAATGCAAATTGAAAGTAGTTTCTCTGTTGTTGCTCCGATGATGCAGAGTTAAGCTAGCTTGTTTGCTAACGGCAGGAGTAGACAAAGAACACTTCAGCTGCCACCTAACAATTCATTTCTTCAACACTTGGACTCAGAATCATCTCATTTAAGGAGAGAAATGTAATGTGATCCCAACGTCTGTTAAATGTGAGCGTAGCCTGCAACGTTCCTGTTGTTTATCTGGTTTTATACTGTTTACTTTCTGTTATTTATTTATATTTTTATGTCAGGTACAAACTAAATATCGAATACATTTGTGGACTTTTAGACTTGCTATTCAACTGTAGCAGCCTTTTCACATTTTAGATGTGTTTTGGGATCTTTGGAAATAAAATTGTATTACTCACTAAAAGTCCAAATGTGATGTCATCTGCATAACCTCTATTATGCAAAACTCAATACATCCAGAATTGTACATAATGTTTCTATATTTCTGTAAAATAACACTAAAAAGTTAATTGCAAGGGTTAGTGTGTTAAGTAGTCTACTCTAACTACAGTATGCCAGATGAACATTATAAATAAGAATTTGTTCATAACACATAATAAAATAAAATTAAAGTTAAAGTGCATATGACAGATTTACATGTTTTACAAATTATTACTTTGTTTGGTGGGGTAGAACATACAGTAAACATTTATCACGGTTTTACATCAGTCTTCTTGCAGTTTGTGAAGAAAATTTGAAAAATAAGAATTAGAAAACTACATTATGACGTCATCAATAACTGACAGTCCATCCAACGTTCAAAATAAATGTGTGATCGGGAATTATTTTTTGTCAAATCATAGCTATTGTGTAATTTCTTCGGACTTTGAGCTTTTTTACAATGTGGTTGCTAGGTAACAGTCGTGGTTTCTCACATAGACATAGAAATAAGTAGACCTGGCGTTCGATGCTCGTGCGATCAACCATTTAGCATCGCGGCTGGTCCGGTATGATTTCAAGGACTCTGGGGGCAGTATTTTCCACATAGCTGTTAGCATTAGCTCGCAAAAACTGCAAATTATAAATAATCCAGAGAGTGTCGGCTGGTACCAACCCATCGACCACATTTAGGTGAAGTAAAAGCCGCATTAAAAGTCATTTTTGAGTGTATAAACGATTTGGTGTTTTAATTTAGATGATAATTAGCGTGTAAAACTGTCATGTAACTTTAAATTGAGATTTCTGAACTGATGCCAACCGCTAATATGTGACAAAATCTAACAAAATGGCCCTTTTTGCTCATGATTATGCAGGGATTGCTTATTAAAGTGCATTTTATCCATAAAATTGCAAAATTCGGCATCATGTTCAATTGATTGACAATTTTGTTGACGTTATGACGCGATGTTGCGAAATTGCTAGCTCTCTACAGTTGCTACGGAACAGACAGCGCGCCGCCATGTTTGTCCTGTGATTATGTAAATCAATTGAACATAACCACGGGGGAGAAATAATACTAAACAATCATAAATAATCATGTTCAGTGAGTTTCAGTTTGTGTAGTCAAACCTGTCATGTGCACTTTAAACAAACACCCCCGTTAGAGCTGTTTGAGTGACACTTCCTCCAGCCCTGGGGTCCGTCGGCATGGCCCACCTGCTTGTTGCTGGTGTCCTGGCCCTCGCTGGGGGAGGCGGCACAGCTGGCGGTGGCAGACTTGGTGCTTGCGTGGCAGTGTTCCCGGCTGCAGTAGCGGTCGCAGGAGTAGTACCGCTGTTTGTCCGCCGACGAGTGGCGGTGCCTCCTCTCGTGGGACCTGCCCCTGTCGTGAGGGCGCTCCCGGTGGGCAGGAGGCTCAGACCCGGGCTCCACTGGGACACCTGGAGGAGGGAGGGTGTGTAAGAGCCAGGGCTGCACGATATGAGGAAACATTTCAATATGCGACATAACTACTTCATGATACATCTTGAGTTTCAAAACAACATCCGGATGACAACCCCTGAGACCTTTTCTACGATGGAACACTCCTGGACAAATGAGGGATTACTACTACTACTACTACTACTACTACTACTGCGGGCCTACTTTATAATATTCAAAAAGCTAATATACATGACATTTAAACCAAACAAATGCATGTTTTGAACCCTATCTTTTACTTTTTATATGATTTGATCAAAGCTTTTAACATCTAGTTTAAATAATTCCACACACATCTGGGATTAAAAATATACTTGAATGTTAAAAACTAGTGTCATGAACACCCACTTTGGAGACGTTTATATTTATTCTTAGATTTAGATTGTAGGAATTTAACTTCATGCTTTTTAAAGTTTTTTAAGGCCTTGTTTTGCCGAAATCCATTGAATTACTTTTTAATGCCTTGCAGAAACTCAGAGTAAACACATGTTCCAGATGTCACACAAGGACACTATTATTTTAACATTTATTTATTTATTGCTCCTTTTGATTTTTTTTGTTTTTTTTTTGACATCTGACATTTCTATGCCGTGGTTTCCCTTCAGACGATCATAACGTCTGTGCTCCGAGCAGCAGGAGCACTGGAGTACGTGCACATACCACAGCTTTGCCTCCCGCTCGCTCTGACAGGTTCATTTCTCCACAGCTCGGCCGACACACAGCCGACTGTAAATCTGCAGCGTGTCTGGGGCTTTTATCTGACTTAACACAGAGCATGTGCCCTCAGCCGCGGACCGTACACCGCCGCTCATCACCGTCCATAAAACACCAGGGGCACAACAATCAGAACAACGACGGCGGTTTATGGCCAACTCCAGGAGAAGTTTAGTTGACTGGGTTGTAATAGTGCTGTGTTAAAGGGCCTATGACAGGTTGGACTACTTATTTCACTTAAAGGGCGTATGACGGGTTTTCATGATTTTCTAATTTTGACTTTATTCAATGTATTAACACCTCTTGTGAATATAAATTGTAGTTTTACACCAATCAGGTCACTATTTGTGGAGAAAAGTCGAAACATCTGTTGAAAATTACAGGAAGTAAACACAGTGATGACGTCACACTGTGGAGACAAAGGTCATGCATAATTTAGACTAAATAAGCTACCTTTTTGACATTTTAAACAAACAATAAAGGTGTTCACATGTGTTTCTCTTTGTCAAATTAACAAAATCTGTGACATTAGCTGAGTTATGGCCATTGCACCGTATGGTTGCTATGGTAATTTCCTAGCGTGATGTCATACTTTACAACCAGGAAGTAAAAAAAAACCTTAAAAAAATAGGTAAACTGGCGTACAATTTCTGAAGATTTTAGCAGAAATTGAAATATATTTATCTTAACTGCATTTTAGTGAAATGAGTAGTTCAACCTGTCAGAGGCCCTTTAAATGCAGTTCAGATAAATATATTTCAAATTTTGCTAAAATACTTTACAAATTTTCTTCCGCTTTAGCAATTTTGGAGGTTTTTTGTTTTACTTCCTGGTTGTAAATGATGACATCACACTAGGAAATTACCTAGCAACCACGCTGTAAACTGGGCCAAATTCATCTAATGTCACAGATTTTTTTAAATTTACAAATAAAAATACATGTGAACACTTTTTTGGTTGAATTAATTAATAAGTGTAAAAAAAAGTAGTCTCTTTTGTGTAAATTCTGACTAATATTTGTCTCCCTAGTGTGATGTCACCAATTTGTTTGCTTCCTGTAACTTTCTACAGATATTTCAACTTCACAAATGGTACTTGATTGTTGTGAAACTATCATTTATATTTTCAACAACTATTAATACAACAAATAAAGACAAAATTAGAAAATCATACGCACTTTAAGCTTCCAGTGGACAGTTTAGCAGCGTCAAATCTTGCTCAAATGCATGCTGTTGTTGAATCCCTGGATATAACACGACTCCAGGGTTAAATTAACGTGGTGCCAGATTAAAAAAAGAAAGTACTTTGACAGTTTTTTTACCCTATTAGACAAAAAAAGGTTAAATATGCCATGGGTTTGACGTTTGACCTGGTGGAAAGTAACAAAGTACAAAAGTAAAAGCACTGTACTTCAGTAAAATTTGAAGGTATCTGTGCTTTACGTCAGTCGTTTTTTTTTTTTACAGTGGATACGTTTTACTTTTACTTCACTACATTTGACACCAAGTATCTGTACTTTTTACTCCATTACATTTCTTTAACTGAACGTACTTTTCATTGTGTTTGAGGATTATTCTGAGCACGTTGATGGTGACATTCTGCCTGAAGGTTTTGAGTTCAAGCTCAACAACAAGCGAAGATAAATAAACACAAAAAATAAACACATTAAAGAAATGAATTCAAATAGATCTTTGTTGACCAAAATTAAGCACAATTCTTTACCAAAATTACAACATTTAATACGTTAAACTGGTCTCATAATCTGCATGATATACTTTTACTTTTTCCTCTTACAGTACATTTTCAACACAGACATTTAACGCCTAGTGTACACTGAGTCCAGTCCGGTCGCGGTCCGGGACCCGCGCGGGTCTCTTGCAGACGCCTGTCACACCAGCTCCGGTTCACTGCGGTCCGTTTTTGACGAAAGCCACGTAGATTCACGTGGTTTCGCGAGCACTCGTCAAATGACATGAAAGCCGCACCAGACCGCTGCGGCGTCCGGCAAAATAGACTTCTTGGCGGATTCTTTCCTGGAGACCAGCGGCTGCCGGACCCGCGGCCGCAGAGCTCCGAGGTCGGTGTGACAGGGCGCATTGATTTTAAGCACTTTCTAAGTCTTGCGGGACCCGTCCCGCGCGGGTCCCGAACCGGAGCCGGACCGGAGTCGGTGTGCATCAGGCGTAAGTATTTAAGTATTTAAGATTTTTTAATGTGATACTTTAACTTTTACTTTTTTTTGCACACGTCTCTGTACTTTTACTTGAGAGACACAATTGAGTACTTTTTCTATGCAGTGGTGGAAAGGGTAAAGAAAACATTTGTACTCGTGTAGAAGTACAGTTACATGACTACAAATGTACTTACAAGTACATGTACTACTGCAAAATCTATACTTATGTAAAATTAGAAAGTATCGAGAAAAAAACCCATCTGTATTAGTCACAAGTTACTTTAAACATGTTTCAGAGTAATTTTATTCAAAACTTAAAATAAACAATATGACAATATTGTCACTTTTTGATGCGGTTTTGTCGCTTTTTGTCGCTTTAAGGGGCATTTTTCACTTTAAGTCATGTTTTCGCTGCTTTCAGTCGCGTTTTTGTCTACTTGTTTCAGAACGTGTTTTAACAAATCTGTGGGGTTAGCAGCTTTTAATGCAGAATAAAACTGGATATTTTGTTGTTTGTGGAGAAAACAGTTGCAATTCCAAAACTGCAGCCATTGCGATTTGCTAATTGCGTCCATCGATATTGCAATTTTGATTCAATTTCGATTACTAGATAGGAGCTCAGGCAAAGGGGAGACTAAATCTACTTCAAAAAGTACCATAACTCAAAAAATATACACAATTACATTAATAGCAGTTCCTTTCCACGTTTGTACATGACGCAGCTAAAATCTGGAACAGTCTCCCTGAAGATGTGAGACAGACTTCTGCTCTGACAATGTTCAAATCCAGGCTAAAAACAGCTGTGGGTGCGACTCAAAGGATTTTATTGGCTCTCGTTTCTTTTGACTTGATCTGTTTATGATTGAATGCATCTTTTCCTGTTCTGTAAAGCACGTTGAATTAGTTTGAGTTCAAGTTGTGCTCTAAAAATAAACTTGTCTTGCAGCGTTATGAAGCAGATTGCGTTATGACGAAGAAGAAGAAGAAGAAGAAGAATCAGAAGAAGAAAAATCAGAAGAATCAGAAGAAGAAGAAGAAGAAGAAGAAGAAGAATCAGAAGAAGAAAAATCAGAAGAATCAGAAGAAGAAGAAGAAGAAGAAGAAGAAGAAGAAGAAGAAGAAGTTCCAAGTTCCAAAAGTATGTGACCAGCCAAATGAAATCAAACTTTGAATGCAAAAGTAAATTCATTGTGATGTGTAAACAGCACCATACAGTGAGGTGTACTTTTCTGGATTTTGAATTAAAATTACTAAAGTTTTCTTCTAAAATTGTCCTAATTTCTAGTATTTAATTCTTTGTGATTTTATTGTAACCTAAACACTAACAATTATCTATGGTTAATCAAAAATTAATATCTCAATGTTTTTTTAATATTCCAAGAACAATAGTCAGACAACTATGAAGTGTTTGAAACATGTCTTCAAACTTATTAGCAGAGGTTTAATTATCGGATAAATGGGAAATGTCGGTAAAATGTGTCAAAAAGGGCATAAATATGTGTTCAAACTCAAACTCTGTCTAGCCTCCCACTGGATAAGATTACATATATCCATAAAGCAACAAAACAACACATATTTCACGAGATTTGGGGACCATTCATAAATTTAACTGTTAAAGAATTTGATTTTTCAAAGAACTTGACTAACTTTAAAGCTGCAGCGATCACAACATCTTCAATCATTACAAAATTGACTAAGACAAGCTTGTGCTCTGATTTCATTTTTGTGATGTTCTCATTTTATTTGGGTTTACATTTTTTTTTTTTTTTTGTATAAATACTTTTAACTTTTTACATTTGGAAACATCTGAAACTGTATAAACATGGCAAAAAAATCTTTAATAAAATATATATGGCAGAAATATCATCATTTTTATTTCTAATCCACTCGGTTTGTAGCACCATAAATCTATAAACTCAAAGCACAATTCTTGACAACATTTAATACGTTAAACTGGTCTCATAATCTGCATGATATACTTTTACTTTTTACTCTTACAGTACATTTTCAACACAGACATAATGTAGATTTTTTAAAGTGATACTTTTACTTTAGTATTTTTTTGCACACGTCTCTGTACTTTTACTTGAGAAACAGAATTGAGTACTTTTTCTATGCAGTGGTGGGAAGAGTAAAGAAAACATTTGTACTCGTGTAGAAGTACAGTTACATGACTTCAAATGTACTTACAAGTACATGTACTACTGCAAAATCTGTATTTATGTAAAATTAGAAAGTACTGAGAAAAAAGCCCATCTGTATTAGTCATTAGTTACTTTAAACATGTTTCAGTTTAATTTTAGATCAATCCTTTATTCAAAACTTAAAATCAACTATTTGACGTGTTCTTGTTGCTTTCAGACACAATTTTGGCGCATTATTGTCACCTTTTGATGCGGTTTTGTCACTTTTTGTCGTGTTTTTTGTCACTTTAAAAGGTAATATAAACTCAATATTCAAATGTTGCATATCTTCAAATCAACATTCACCATATGATAGTAGAATATTAACGAGCGTGTCACGTTTATGTCTAAGTGTGTACGCACCAGCAGAAGTGGGAGGCTGCCCGCTCACAGGGGTGTCCAGGGACCTCTGCCTCTTCTCCCTGTCCCTGTCCCGCTCTCGTTCCCGTCGGTGGTGGCAGTGGTGGTGATGGTGGCGGTGGTGCGGCCGGCTGTCCTGGCTGGGCTTCTCCAGGGTGTAGTCCCTCAAGTTGACCTCCTGAGGGCGCTGCGGGGTCACGCTGGAGGCCGAGCGCCGCATGGGACTGGCATCCGGGACGGTCTGTCACGGGACGTTTGATAAATTACACTTTTAAAACAAAATTTAGATCCAATGTAATAAAAAAATATCAAGAAATCGAAAGAATGACTGTGTGAGTGCGGTTGTACAGATCAGTAACTGTTTGTGTCTGCTTATATTATACATGTTTATGTATATAAAAGTGTTATATGTGCCTGTGTTTATAGATTTCTATTATGTTCATCTGTCGCTGTCTGGCACGTCATACTTTAAGTTATTAGGGTTTGGCAAAATAAGTGTTAAACTTCAGCCTAAACCCTTTCGGTCTGTAAAATGTTTTCTTTCTCTATTCATATGCTTTTTTTGTTATGTTGGACCGAAGAAAAAATAAACTAACTAACTAAAAAATTGAAGTTGTTACAGCACTTTGCGCAACAGTAAATCTCAAAAGTTGTGTAAAATGTAAACAAAATGGCAAACAAAAATGCACGTGTTGGTCAGAAGTGAATGTTTTGTGCTGCGTAATGAGTTTGAAATGACTTAAACGATAAGAAACAGCTGGAATTTGTGAATGCGTGAAAAAATTGGATAAATATAAACGGTAACGCTTTAGATTAATGTTCCTTAGTTAACTGTTTATAAGACGTTAATAAGCACTAATAGTTTGTTTATGCACTTATAACGCCTTGTACATGTTTATAATCCAAGAACCAAAACATGTTTGAGTGAATAAACCACATGTACAGAGCATTAATGAGCTGCATATTACATTATTTTCAATTATCACGCCAATAAATGCTTGTAAATGCCTTATAAGGGCTTATAAACACATAACAAGTGCTTATTAATGCATTATAAATAGTTTACTAAGGAACCTTAATCTAAAGCGTTACCATATAAACTTAAAATAAACAAAAAAAACTGCAGGGTGTTAGTTACTATGTGTAAGTTATATTGAACTTATTTACCTAAATTGTATTAGATTAGTGTGTTGTATTTTATTACTATGTCTGCAACTCCTTTAAATAAGCTAAACAGACTACTGGGGAGTTCTCACAAAACTGTCATAAATTAAAAAAAGTAACTGCTTGTAAATGTTTTGTAAATTAATAAATACAAGATGAGACTATGTGCGAGTAAGGAATGACCAAAAAATACTTCCACACAGAGAATTATTCAAATCAGAATAAAAATGGTTATACATTGAACTTTAAAAATAATAATCATTTAAATAAATGCTTGAAAATAAGTTTAAATGTATTGTAAATATACACACAGTGAGGTGGTTTCCTGGAGAGACACGAGACTGACTCCGCTGTTGAAAAATGAAAAAAAGAAAAGAAGACATAAATTACCGTCAATTTATTTTAAAAAAACATATTAAAGTGCCAGTAATTATCTTATTTTACTATTTTCACTAATAAAGTATTAAAGAAAAGAAACATATATTGAAAGCGTATAACAGTTTTGTGAATTTTAGGCTTTTTTTTTTTTTTTTGTAGTTTTGGATTATAAACTGATCCTGTTCCCAGAGTTGTTGATTTGTCTGAAAAAAAAGTGTCACAGTTTTCTTTTATGTTTCACATGTCCAGCAGCGTGTTCCCTTTTATCAGACGATGGACAGAAAGAAACACAAACCTACAATTTGACACGGCAAATTCCACCATAAAACTCCGACCTGCTCCAGCTCCATTTGGACTAAACTCTATCAACCCTTTTAATTAAAATGAACTTATCAACAAGTAGTTTAAGGCGAGACGCTGCAGGGAAAACTCATTCTTCTCAATTTTTTTTTTTTTTTTGGTCAGTTTGATCTCTCAACATATCGGCTTTCATGTGGAAACAACAAACTTGTCCAATCAGATTTTTATTACTCCATTTAATCCACTTCATCCATAAATTTCTCTGGGACATAACTTCAAAGGCTGTTTTCTTAAAATGTATTTATGTCCCACAGAGACATAAAGATCAGCCTTAAAGTAGATCCCACACACAACAAACTTTACAATCGTGGACTCAACAAGATTTTGACGAAACATACAGAAGGATTTTTTGAGATCTAATTATAAAACTGATTTATTGAAGTTTTAAAACAAAAAAAATGAGGCAAAATTTGATTTTTTAGGACAAATTTCAGTCAAATCTGGTTATAAACTACTTAAAGTTAACTACTACTACTTAAGTTACTTAAAAACAAAATAAGAAATACACAAAATTACTCAAGAAATTTAAATCTGATTCTGTCCATTTTTCAGTATTATATGTCCCAGATATGTGTATTTTTGGCCATTTTTACACACAAAATGCCTTATTTCTACATGAAAACATGGCATGATGAAAAACTTGTAACACATTTTTTTCTTACATTTATGTGAGTAAACTACAGGAGAAGTTTACAATTGATATCTTTAAATTTAAGATTTTTTCCTATTCACCTGCAGCGTCTCACCTTTAGTTGCAGTTTATTTCAAAGCATTACGTGTCTTAGAACAAAATGCCTGTGTCTGATTGAGCCTGTTAAGTTATTTGACTGGATATTAAAACCTCCAGCTCTTCCTCTATCCACAGCGTCAGTACAACCCTCTGCACAAGTCCAGCTTTAATCGAATCGGCGGAGGGATTTCTTGTAAACGAATAAAACTCCTCAAAGGGGGAACCTCCGTCTCCTGCTCCGACACTTTCGCTCTCTCTTCTGAACTAAACAAATTACCGGCTTTTCTTCTGCCCGTGAATCTCGACCTGGAAGCCTCCATCATCTCCGGGGCTCGGGGAAGGACGCCGATCGGCACAGAGCTGGCCGACTGCCACAGCGATCATCAGATTACTGCAGCTTTCTCTCGTGCGCAGAGAGCGAGCAGGATCAACAAACGCTTTTCCAATTTGGGCCGTGAAAGGAGTGCACTTTAAATGCAGCCATCGATCGACTTCCACATCACTCAGGAAATGGAGGGCGTATTATTATATTTCTGCGGGTCTTCTCTCTTCATTCATTCGGAGGTTTTCGGGACTTAAATGAATGCCGGGCTGAGCTGCTCTGTAACGGTTCACGGGAATAATGATGGAGCGTCGGATCAGATCTGCATTTGTCGAGGGTTTGAAGTGAGGGATGGAATCAAGGTTGTGGTGTAGGCTTAAAATGCAAGGTGAGACATTTAAAATAGGGTTTGTTAAAGTTTTAACTCTATAAAAAAAGGTGAAGTTTGAATTTTTACACCAGTTTAGTCAGATATAGTTTTACTCAAATGCTAAATAAGTTCTCCATAACCCCACTCTGTCTGTCTAATATGTCAACAAAATGAAGAAAGAAATTTAAACCTATCTCTATTCATTTT
Organism: Rhinogobius similis; assembly: GCA_019453435.1. Lineage (NCBI taxonomy): Eukaryota > Metazoa > Chordata > Actinopteri > Gobiiformes > Gobiidae > Rhinogobius > Rhinogobius similis. Next base: position 11,557,286 of record CM033629.1, read on the forward strand.
GCAAATTTTTATGACCCAAATTTGTGCAGTTTTGGCAATTTTTTCACATAAAATGCCCCATTTTTAATAAAACATGGCGTGATGAAAAACGTGTCATACATGTTTTACATTTGTAAACTACACAAGAAGATTCAAATTGATATCTTTAAATTTAAGGTGTTTTTCCTATGCACCTGCAGTGTCTCATCTCAAACTCTTGCCAGTAGAATACAGTACATAATTATGATTTTTTTTTTTTTTTCAAAAATGGCACAGGCAGACAGCAGCAGCAGAACTGAAACAAAATAAAATATATCAATCTCCTGAGATGAAAGTTTATTCTTAGTTTAGAAGTTCATAATTCAGCCTTCTTTCAGTGGTAATGTTGGTTTGAGAATATAGATTGCAAATTTAATTGTCCTTGCAAAATTTGTCAGAAAACTGCAATCCAACTCCCTCGTCATCTCGAGGGGCTGGTCTGTGATATCTGTGCGGACTGGACCAGACACAGCTGTGGTTTAGGCAGAACAAAACAACCAAACCAAAACAAACATGGAGCACTTCTACCTATTTTAGGAACTATTTTCTTTTTCAAAAACATGGATATAACTAGAGGCATTTTGTGCATCTGTGGACGTGAACCAAGACTCTCCACTGGATTTAACACAATTTAGATTTTCTGCTTCGTTCAATCTGCATGAAGTATGTTTTAAACGTCTGGACGGCTTTTGACCAGAGACTTTACAGAAGGATTCATGTGTACAACTCAGCTCAGAGTGCTACACACATCAATCTGGCGTGGGTCAGGTTAGCAAGTCATTATTTTATCTCCATATCTTGCAGGCCAAATGTATATAACTGAATCCTATGTTTAGTGTAGATTTCCTTTTCCATGTTAAACCAAAAGCAGCACTGTTGATTGATGCTGACCTCTGCGTTGAGTCGAGGCATAGAGGCGGCTCGGCCCTGGTTCTCCAGACCTGACCCGGGGACTGGTAAAGTACTGCTGGCACTGGTCTCCATCTTCACCATCTCCACTGACTCCTGCCATCAAACACAACATTTCCATAAGCCATTTCACAGCTACAGTACGCAAAAAAAGAAAAAAGAAATAAAAGTAAAGTATAGTATTCAAACATCCTCCAATAAATATGTATTCGGCACATACTGCATCTTCACCGAACACCAACGTGCAAAAAATACAACCTTTCTATGGCTCAGGAGCTTTTGAAGTATGGAGCGTTCACAGAGAAGGAGAAGTTCGTGCATTATTTGTGTTGTTAAAGGCCTTAAACGTGCTCTTTAGTACCTTTACTTTGGCATCTCATGTTTTACAACTTGAAAAATTCGATCTACAAAAATCACACATTACTTTATATCAGGCAGACACCTCCCGAATCAGGAATGAAGCTAGAGCTCCATCTACAGGCACCGAAGGGAATTACAGAGGGGACAAAAACAAACCTAGCTTTCTCTCCAATGATTTGACGACAGAAATGCTCCGAACAAGTCTAGCGATGATTTATGGACTTGAACCAGGGCAGAAAATCTCAGAGTTCACTCACAAACTGGAAAATGTGAGTGTTTTTGAGGCTCAGAGGAAAGAATATTTACTAAACACTATTCATTAAAAAAGTGAACCAAAATACAACTCCAGGTGTGTTTTTGAGTGAGAACATGGTTAAAAACTCATAAAAAGCCAATTTTGTAGTAAGCAAAGGGAAAAAGTATGTGAAAAAACTATAAAAAAAAATTAAATTACTTGCGTACTACCTCATTTCAGCTCATACTAATCTAATAATATCTTTCAGAATGTCAGATAAAGTGCAGTGTGGTATTGTCAGATTTACAAACCATCATTATGTACCTGAACGGCGTTGTCGGCTGTGTCCTCCGACGGGTCCCGGGACAGTGGTCTTTTGGGCTTGATTCGGGGCGGGTCCTTGTGCTTCTCCATCACCCACGAGGAAGAAGGTTTGATACTGTGCTCATGACTGGGTCTGTTAGAAATGACAGCGATGAGAAATACATTTATGACTTTGAATCGTATTCGTTTAAATTTTCCTGTTAATCTTGGTTTTTAAAGCTAAATATTGCATTTGTAGATTTACCTCATGTGCTAAAAAGTTAAGATAGTAAGTTGGTTTAGTAGTACAGAACAAAGTAGTCGTAGTAATAATAGTATAAAGCGTTCATTCAGTCACTGGTTAAACTTATTAGCAGTAAATTAGCTGTGTAGATGTGGCTGCCATTTTGCAAAGATACGTTTCAGACTAATACCAATCCCCCAGCCACATGAAAGTGTTAAACAGCGACAGTAGGTTTCATTTAACTGTCGACGTTGAGTTAATGGGCAAAGATTTCGTTTTGTCTGGTTCATTTTGACCCGAACTGGGAGGTGAAAGTGGTCCATACCGGTCTATTTAAATGATCCAAAGTACTACATCCAACAGCAGTCTGGCTCACTTTTCTATGTATCGTTTTATGTTTACAGTTAGGCCCAAATCCTCCACACATTTAGAACTCAAATTAGTTTCTTTCACAAGTAATTACAATTATTTTATTACAGGGAGTGACCCAAGAAGAGAGCGGATGATGCGTTCACACTTGTCTTGATTTGGCCCAGTTTAGTCCTGATATAGATTTGGTTTGGTCCTGTTCTAGTCCAGGTTTAGTCATAATGTGCAGAGTTAGGGTGCGCTCACATTCACACAATCGACACGTCAAAACTGGAATTTAAGAGTGGATTTAAATCTGAAACTGGCGTATATCTGAAAGTCTAAACCAGAACTAGAACAGGACAAAAGAAAACTACACAGGACTCAAACTGGGCCCAAACCAGTTTCTTCCAGCTTCTTCCAGTTGAAGCAAAAATAAAGCCTTATTTTCCACTGGCGGACTTTGAAAAAGCAATGCACGCTCCAGTGACGACCCCCCCCACCCCCATCTGTCTGGAGGATCGATCTCTACACTGGAGGATCTATGCGCCACCCGCCTGGAGGAACTCCCTCAACCCTGGATTAGCCATACCTCGTCTGCCTGGACGAACTCCTTCTACTTTAGATGAACTGTTCCTCATCTCCTGCTGGAGGATCTCTCTACACTGGGTGGACTGCTCCTCGTCCGCCTGGAGGAACTCTTTAAAGCCACCTCCCTCTTGAGTGGTTCTGGCTCCACAGTCCAAGTGGATGTCAGTCCTAGTTCATCTACAGCCTGTCCGTCCGTGGGAGTAGGATCTCTCCTTCACTGTGGTTCTCCCCGAGGTTTCTACTTTTTCCCGTGGGGTTTTTTGTAGTTTCTCTTCGCCGCTAAGGAGGGTCAAAGGACAGGGGCATTCTGGGACAGTTATCTGAACTGCTTTTACCTGTGGCCCATCGAGGCAACTGTTGTTGTGATTTTGGGCATTATAAAAATAAATTGATTTGATTTGATTTTGATTTGTAACGTCATGCCTGGATTATTGTAATTCTTTGTATGTATGCTGCAAATAAGAGAAGAGAGCACATCATGTTCTGTGCCACCTGCATTGTCTCCCCGTTGCATTTCGGGTGAACTTCAAAACGGTATTGATTGTTTCTAAATGTTTGCACTTTATGGGTCCATCTTATCTGAGGAAGAGCAGCCCAGAGCCTGAGGCCAGGCTTAAGAGGTGACACAGCCTTTTCTGTGCAGCGCCCAAACTGCGGGACAGTCTCCCTCTTACTCAGTTTAAGTCTCCACTAAAACCCACCTCTTTTCCCTGGCATATAATATTACTAGCTAGACAGGTTATCTTGGTATTTTATATATTATTATCTTGTCTTTTTCCTATAATGTTTTTGTGCTTTGTTGTACTGTATAGTATTTTTTTATTTCCTTGAATGTGAAGCATTTTGTCAATTGTTTTAAATGTGCTATATAAATAAACTTGAATTGAATTGGATAAAATAGTGTGTGTGAACATGAACTTAAGACTGTACAATGATTATCATTTATTGAGAAAAGAAAACATTTTTTACCTACTGGACAATTTGGTATCAACATTTTCCCCAAAACGCCTGACTAAAATGACTTCCAGTTCAAACTGAAGCTGTTTCTGAACCCCTTGGAGTATAAACAAATGGCTGGACTCTGTAGTGTTGGCCTCTGATGTCTGATTTACTCTAATTATAAGTGTGAACAAGCTCTGCGCTGATTTTAAATTTAGATTTAGGAGGAGTGAAGCTGGTGTCTGGAGGATGGTCTGATTGACACTAGACTTGATGGGTTTTGACACTTCCTCTTTAAAAGCTGAAGCTAATTTAACACAAAAATCCATCTAACTTGTAATAAAGTAAAAAAGTAGATGCATATACCGTTTAAGTGTTTGTGAATTTTAGGTTTTGGAGTACAAAGTGATCCTGCAGCTTGATAGTTCCCTTTTATCAGATGCTGGACAAAAGGAACAAATTAAGACAAAGTGCGAAGGCCCACCACCTCATAGAAGTAACTGAAAGAAATCGGTTTCTCGTTACCTTCTTCAACCACAATAATCATAACAAAGAATAAAAGTCAACCTTACCTACTGCAATATTAACGCCTAAAGCAGGGGTGTCCAAACTTTTCCCATCGAGGGCCACATATTGAAATATAGATCAAGCAGAGGGCCACAAATCAATCGTGAAACGTGCGAAAAAGCTGCATTTATCTGATGTTTTAAGCTCCACCTCATCTACATTCAGTCTTAGTGCCTTAATATCAGGTCTGTATTGCACCAAAATGTTAGTTATTCAGGTTAGAATTGTAGAAAATCTGAAATGTGCTGTAAATAGTACTTCTCAGGACAGAGTGGGCCAGTTCACCAGGAAGCCTAAGGGCCAAGAAAAATTGGTCTGAGGGCCGCATTTGGCCCCTGGGCCTGAGTTTGGACATGCCTGGGCAAAAGCTTCATACACATCTGGCATTGCTAAGTTCTATTTTGCTAATCGTCCGAGAACAACCGTCACATAATTAATTAACAAACTAAATATCCCCCCTTCAAACTTACAGCGCTCCTCCGTTGTTGAGCGAGCTGGAGTTGGGTCTGGTCTTGGGCTGGGACTTGGACTTGTTCTGAGGCTGGAGCATGCTGGGAGGCTCTGTGCTCCGCAGCATCACGGGCAAGTCTTTGGCAGGCAACTCCTGCATGTGAGGCAGAGGCAGCAATGGCTTAAACAGAGCCCCGAGCTTGCACTGTGGAGGAGAGACGGATGGCCACATGCTCAAGGAGTCCAGAGGCAGCAGGCAGAATATTGTACGACCCAAATCGGACAGCAGAGGGCGCCGCCGCTGTGTCAAACTTGGGCCAGAATATTCGTCGAGTCGCTCATGCTTGAGAGAGTGCACTGGGTCGTCTGTGTGATGTGGTGTGAAGTACATGCAGTGTCAAATGTGCAAAGCTGTGAGTAAAAGATAGACTTGTACTGAGCCGATGCATAGTATTTGATATATCTAGTTTCATGAAACCACAAGGCACAAGCGGATTTGTACGTGTTTGCATGCACAACTGTGGAGAATTGTGCTTCAGCAGTCATATATGCGGATAAATGTGGCTGCTATTCAAGCCTTTACTTAAAAACAAAAAAATTAAAAGCAGTTGTGACATAGACGTTGCCTAAACAAAGCAATTTACTTTATTTAAATGAACCCTGTTGCAATCTGTGAGCTGTCATCCAGAGATTTCCACGTTTATGTGACAAAACAACCAGATTAAAAGTTAATTACATTTAGGTGTCATTCTTTGACTATAGATTGAAGTAGACTTTTCTATCTAAAATCGTCGAAATTAATGTTTTTTAGTTCTTACGAATATATTGTGACCTGGATAATCATAATTATGGATGAACTGAATCATTTTGACATCTCTACTATCATCAGTTGTGATACAGTAAACATTTAAAAGTGTATTATCTGACTTTTCTCTGAACTGAAGCCGGATTGATCACATTGTCTCATGTTATTTGTATTCATGTACACTTCATTATATGGTCTAAAATGTTTCATTATGTTCAGAAACAGGGATGTAACAATGTTTGCAAGCACAGTTTACCGCGCATATTAACATACTATTAATTACACGCGGGCAAACGCATACAATTCACAAATGTATAGAAATAGCCTGAACAAAATTCAGCAACACTTTATAATAACTACACCTTATTTTGCCTTAACCAAACATGAACTAAGACTTATTTCATACTGAACAGAAAGCTTATGAAGCCTGATTCAGGATTAGTTACTACTTAATTAAGGTTAAGGTTAGGGCCAGGGCCAGGAATTTGGGTTAGAGCATTAGTTAAAGTGCGTATGACGGGTTTTTATGATTTTCTAATTTTGACTTTATTCAGTGTATTAAACTTTGTGTAAATACAAATTATAGTTTTACACCAATCAAGTTGCTATTTGTGGAGAAAAGTTGAAAAATCTGTTGACAATTACAGGAAGTAAATAAACTGATGACATCACGCTGGGGAGACAAAGGTCATGCATAATTTACACAAAATAAACTACTTTTTTGACCCTTTAAACTTTGATTCAACAAAATAAAGGTGTTCATGTGTGTTTTTCTTTGTCAAATGAACAAAATCTGTGACATTAGATGAGTTTTGGCCACTGTACAGTGTGGTTGCTATGGTGATTTCCTAGCGTGATGTCACACTTTACAACCAGGAAGTAAAATTTAAAACCTAAAAAACAGCTAAACTGGGGTTAAATTTGTAAAGATTTTAGTAGAAATTTGAATATATTTATTTTAACTGCATTTTAGTTAAATGTGTATTTCAACCTGTCATAGGCCCTTTAAGTAGTTAAGAAGCCTGAATCATTCTCAATAAATTCTTTGTTCTCTGTGAATTAAGTCTTTATTCATGCTTTACTAAGGCAGGAATAAGTGCAGTTATTATAAAGTGTTACCCAAAATTCATAAATAAGTAAAGTGATTATAGTTCTGGAGGTCTTTTGAAATTGTCCACAGCTAAAAGCACAGTTTGTGTGGCGTCAAGCACTCGTTTCAGGCAGATTTCATGTTAATTACACATGCAATGTGTGACTCATTCATTGAATCATTTTCTGTTATTTTGGTTGTACATAGATGTATATGATTCGCAGATGTTCTTCTATTTCTATATAATATCACAAAGTATATTTTTACATGATTTTGGTGACTGTCATTGTTTTCTAGAACAAATATCAAGCATGAATGTGAATAAAAAGGCTTCCCGAGCCAAGGATTTGACAAGCAATTTAAAGGTTCACTGTGTAACTTTTTTGGTGAAGAATTTGATACCTTTATGGAAATGTTATGGTTTTGTCTGAAATGTTCCACAGTAAAGTACTGAACTGGTCTATCCCCATGGAGACAGAAGGGGAAACCACCAGGCCAAGTTAGAGGTAAGATCTGTGGAGAGGCGAGCCCATTCACGGTAACAATGCATGTTTTTAAAGTGCCTATTCACCTTATTCCAGAAGTTGCCGTACACGCCGCCGTCTTGTTTCCGTTGTAGTTTACATGGAGCAGACGAGCTCAACAGAAATTAAGTTCTACATGGACTAAAAAGACGTTTTCAGACTGACCAGGAAATCGGTGCGTTGTTGACTTGTTGTTGCTCGTGTTCATTAAACATTTTACACAAATCAACCTACTTTGTGGAAGAAATGTGGCCATTTTAGAGACTTTTCCCTCGTTCGTCATTAGCTTTAACGGAGTTCTCGTCAAACGGAAGTGCGTTTACAACAAAAGTGCAAAAAACTGCAAAAGTGGGCGGGGCAGAATAAGGTGAATAGAAGGTAGGACTCATTTTACGAAAAGACAATTAAGATAACAACATTTAAGTAGGAATGTCACATTTAAGGGCTCTCACAATTCAGTTTGATTCACGATTCAGGATCTAACCCTTGATTCATTGATAGTCCATCACAATTTGGAAAATAATAAAACTTTCCATGTCATTAGTCCCACTTAGGCGTCAAAAAACTAAACTGCAAAATAATCAATTGTGTCTTTTTATTATTGTTACTGTAAATAATAAAAAAGTAAACTGCACAACTGTAACCCATTTGAATTCACGGCATGCGTTTTATTTCATACAAGGCTCTGTAAAAGCTGTCTCTTAATTTGAGACAGACCCTCTTCACATTCGGTTAACTGCTTGATGCATTTAGCCTGCGCTTATCACATTCCAAGTGTGAGCTTCTTTCCTTCCATGGAGACAAGCCAGCAACAGACTCACCAGAAGAAAACATACACAGTGCACCTTTAATCCGCCTGTCGCCCGTCATTCCAAGCCCGTTTTCTATCTCATGCAAAACTAGATAACACATGTTGAGCCCACGTGCCGTTACACGATCAATATCTGTGACTTCGGTCTTGGCTTGTGCGGGCGTTTTGTGCCGTGACCATGCACCCCGTGTCGTCTCGTGTGCTGGAGTTTGTGCGAATGGACAGGCTGTGGTCGTGATGTGCTACCTGGGATCCCGGTCCGCTGTCGTCCTTCGAATGCAGATGCCTCCTCATGCGGTTCTGCTTGTAGTAGTCGAAAATCATCAGAGCGGCGTACACCTTGCCCACAGTTAGTTCGTTTGCTAAAAGGGAAGATAATGCGAAGAAAATAAGTGCTGTTAGTTATGAGACAAAATTTTAGAATCAGGATTGTGCAGAAATAGAGGGGAAGGCAATGTGCTGAGTCATTGGTCTGTCTCTAGTCATTTCTATCAGCAAAAGTTGAGAAAATTACATGTTATTCCCAAATATAATATAATATAATAGGTATTTAGTGTAATTAATCAAATGTTTTTAAGGTAAACAAAACGCATATCATATTAAATGAAAGAGGAAAAACATAGGAATAAATAAATGAAAATAATAAAACACTTTGGCCAATAGAGGGCAGTATATGCAAAGAACTGACACCTGAAGTCTTATTTAGAGGCATTGAAATACAGTAACGCTTATGGTGACAGAAATTAGACAAAACTCTGATTAAATTCAGAACAAAACCTGGAACTTAACTAGGACTAGAACAAAACCCAACCAAGTCATAAACAGGACTGAAGTGGACTCAAACCAGAAGTGTGAATGCACTAAAAATCAGTTACAGATTGGTTTAATTGTTGAATTTTACGAAAAAAGATAGGTCAAAGGTCATTATGTCAAACCAACAGAAATTAGTTTAAAAAATTACTTTGAATTTAAATAGCCGACAAATTTGAAATGTCTGCTAAATTCATCACAAAAATGCTGAAATATTATCTTAATTTGAAAGTTTACAGCATCATTTTTATTTATTTTTTTTAATTTTAATTAACCTTTTGAATATTTTTTTTACTGTAAATTATATACTCGATATTCAAATTTTGCATATCTTCAAAACAACATTCACATTACATAAATTTCAATATATTGCCCACCTCAATATAAATATAAAGCCTTAAATAATTTATTCAAATAAGAATTCTGAGCCAAAAAAGAGATGATTACACACAGAGAATCATGTGCAGGGGCCACAGTGAACTCAAAGCCAAAAGTGAAGGTAGTGAACCCTGAAGGCTGTGTCAGCACAAACTGGACTAAACTGGACACGAACCAGAAGTGTGAATGCACAAAATCATCTATTACGCATTGGTTTATTTGTTGAATTTAAAATTTAAAGGGAGAAAAAAGATTGGTTTAGCTTAAATAGTAAACAGTGATATATTAAGCAAGTATTATACTTATGAGTAAAATAAACAACAAATACAAAAAACAACAGAAGATAGTAAGAAACGTTGCACAGAAGGCACTGAATGTGTTGACTCTAGTATAAATTAGTTCGTAGCCTTGTTTGGAGGTGGTTGAATATCTGTAAAAGGGGAAAAAACACATTTATTTCCTCCTTGCCAGTACGTACGTTTATGTGGCGTAACCAGCAGGTCCATGGTTTTCTGTGAAAGGCTGGGCCAGACTGTGGACAGCTCCTTCTTCAGCTCAGCATCGCTCAAGCGCTGGGCGACCATACCTGCACAAGCCACAAACACGCTGCTTCATGAAACATTTACAGCCGGGAATCAGCCCATCTACAGTGCACTGGAGGCTCTTAAAGGGGACATATACTGACTTTTTATAACTTAAACTGCAACTATTATGCATTATTTGTATCGCTATTGGCCTTTAAACATGTTCTTGAGTGTGTTTACTTTGGCATCTCATGGTTTACAACTAAAACGTTTCATGTCGGTCTGGTGTTTCCTACTTTTGACTCCATCCAGTGGCAGCAGAGGGAATTACATAGGTGAGATAAACAAAAGCTAGCTTGTTTCTAAGGCGCTAGTTGTAACAAATGAGTCTGACGATGAATTAAAAATATCTTGGATGTCACAAATCCTGGACTGGTTTTGACGGTCAGAGGGGAAAGGACTTACAAACCAAGAGTCATCAAACTAGCATGAATGATGAGGTATATTTCTGATGTAATTATGTGTCTTTTAAAACAGGTAGAAACCATGCTCTTTTCCAAAATCGTTCACTTTTATTTTAAAGGACACATATTCTGCTACAGTGACTTTTTTGAGCTTTAAACCTTGTTCTAACAATGTTCCGTCATCAAAAACACATCTGAAGTAGCATTCAGTTGCATTCACTCTGTTTTGAGGAATGTTAATTAGAAAATCCTCCCCCTTCTGAGCATCAAACACACGTCCTGCTGAACTTATGGGATTTTCAGACATATTTTCAGGCTTCATACATCACTTATCAGAGAATCTTCTGCTGTTTTTAGTCCTTAAATCATCGCCAGACTCGTTCTGAACATTTCTGTCATTTAAACACAATAACTGCTACTACAAACCCGCCTCAAAAGTTTACGCTGAAAAGAACTGCTGCAGCAAATCCAGGAACTATTTAACTTGGCTGTAAAGTATGACATCACACTAGGAAATTACCATAGCAACCATCCTGTACACTGGGCCAAAACTCCCCTAATGTCACAGATTTTTTTCATTTGACAAAGAAAAATACATGTGAACGCCTTTATTTTGTTAAATCAATGTTTAAAGTTGTTTATTTTTGTGTAAATGATGCATAACCTTTGTCTCCACAGTGTGATGTCATCAATTTGTTTACTTCCTGTAATTTTCAACACACTTTTCTCCACAAACAGCGACCTGATTGGTGTAAAACTATAATTTATATTTACAAGAGGCATTAAAAGACTGAATTATGTCAAAACTAGAAAATCATGAAAACCTGTCAGACGCACTTTAACATTTGGAGGTAATGGATGAGAGTAACACGTTTGACATAAAAACAGAAATCAGATATTTATGAACCTAATTGCATAGAATGAGATTATTAAATGGGTTAGAGGTAAAAATACACTCATGGTTTAAAGGGCCTCTGACAGGCTGGAGTACTCATTCAACTAAAATGCAGTTAAGATAAATATATATAAAATTCTGCTAAAATCTTAACAAATTTTACCCCAGTTTAGCTATTTTTTTAGGTTTTTAATTTTACTTCCTGGTTGCAAAAGATGACATCACACTAGGGCATTACCATAGCAACCATCGTGTACACTGGGCCAAAACTCCTTTATTTTGTTGAATCAATGTTTAAAGTGTAAAAAAGTTGTCTATTTTGTGTAAATGATGCATAACCTTTGTCTCCCCAGTGTGATGTCATCAATTTTTTTACTTCCTGTAATTTTCAACACACTTTTCTCCACAAACAGCGACCTGATTGGTGTAAAACTATAATTTATATTTACAAGAGGCATTTAAAAGACTAGAAAATCATGAAAACCTGTCATATGCACTTTGGAGGTAATGGATGAGAGTAACACGTTTGACCTAAAAACAGTAATCAGATATTTATGAACCTAATTGCATAGAATGAGATTATTAAACAGGTTAGAGGTAAAAATACACTCAAGGTTTAAGTTGGGAGGGGGGGGGGGGAACAATACACCACAGTTCCAAGCTCAAACAGTCGACCTGGTATTATACGGCTCCTTTAAATGCGCAGGTATAAAAAAAGAATGCCTTATTAAAAGTGCAGATTAGATGAGGCAGTGAAGCACACACGGCCGGAGCAACACAAAGTCTCCTAATGAGTCCAAATGGGAGAAAGACTTCCTCCTGAGGACAAATCTACCGCGTTCGGATCAAGAACACAGCTGCTTCTGGGTACGAGCCGGGGCAGGAGACGAGATTAACGGAGGGGAAAGTTTGGGAACGTTTTAATCCATTCACAATTGTTCTGTTTAATTAATGGTGGCTGGTTTACCTGGGAAAGATATACGCATGTTATAACCTTTGAAAAAGTATGAATTGAAGTGTATACTGTATGTAATGGAGAGCGATCGTGACAGAAATTACAATTATTATTATTTCTTTAGAATTAAGGTGAGACGCTGCAGGTGAACAGGAAAAAATATTAAATTTAAAGATATCAATTGTAAACTTCTCCTGTAGTTTAGTCACATAAATGTAGGAAAAAAAAGACAAATTTTTCACCATTTTATGTGTAAAAATGGCACACATATTTGGGACATATAAAACTGAAAAATGGACAGAACCAGGTTTAAATTTCTTGGTTCATTTTGTACACATATAGAGTTATTATTTCTTATTTAGATTAGAAGTAATCTAGATTGGACCGAAAATTGTCCTAAAAATTCAAACTTTGACTCATTTTTTTACTTAAAACTTCAATAAATCAGTTTTAGAATTAGATATTAAAAAATCCTTCAGTACGTTTCATCAAAGTCTTGTTGTGTCCAAGATTGTTCAGTTTGGTGTACGATCTACTTTAAGGCTAATCTTTATGTCTTTGTGGGAGAAAAATGCATTTTAAGAAAACAGCCTTTGAAGTTACAATGTCCCAGAGAAATCTATGGATGAAGTGGATTAAATGGAAGAATAAAACATTTTTAAGAGCAGATTGGACACGTTTGTTGTTTCCACGTGAAATCTGATATGTTGAGAGCGCCAACTGACCAAAAAACAGTAGTGTAGCGTCTCGCCTTAAGAAAAATGATGTAAAACCAACAGAAATGCATTAAAACGTCTCTTTAAACGTTTTGGTTGAGGTTTAAATATCAGACAAATGACAAATATTTGTAAAGTTCATCACGAAAATGCAGAAATATCACCTTTATTTGAAAGTTCACAACATTATTTTTTCTTTTTTTTTCTTTTTAATCAGCTCCTTTTGAAGCATTTGTTACTACAAACAATAAACTCAATATTCAAATGTTGCGTATCTTCAAAACATTCACAATATCACCTACATTTTGATGCACTGCCCTCTTGTATTTATACACAAAGCCTTACATAATTTATTCTAATAAGAATTCTGTGCCAAAAAAGAGAAAGGCATCATTTCCATTACACAAAGAGGATCATGGGCCACAGTGAACTCTCGCCTTAAACAATAAAGCTAAAAGTAGCAGTGGAGGTAGTGAACCCTGAAGGCCGTGTCAGCAGAAGGAGCCGTGGCCTTGTGGGAGGCAAATCAATTCTCATAAACATAAACATTGAGCTGTGCGGCTAAGGCTCTATCTAAACACGTTTTTGTGAACTGAAGACTCAACTTATCTAATGTTTAAATACATGACAGAGCGTATCACAGCCTCTAATGTTTCTTTAATTATTACTATTTTTGTTTGGATAGAACCTACGGTAAATATTTATCGTAGCTTTACATCAGTCAAGCTGCCGTTTGTGAAGAACATTTGAAAAGTAAAATAATTTGACAGGAATTATAGCGTACGTAATACCTCAAACTATGTCTAAACTAAAAAGCGACAATCCATTGAAACTGCAGGGACAAGTTAAACGCAACAGACATTTTCTGACAATCATGAGAAAATAAAGATGTTTCTCTTATTTGTCAAGTCATAACTATAGTGTAATTTGCACGGATTTTGGCCAGTTGTGGAATTACTTCTACACACGTCACACATCTGCTCCAACCAGGAAGTGAAACTGTAAGCTCCACCAAAACAGGCTGTTTAAAACGGCTAACGGCTAGCTCGTTGTACGACTGAGTACTTCCTGTCCAGTTCTATCTCTGAGGTTTTTGTAGAGTTACACAAAAATGAATAAATTAAAGACCCATCAGTGAACAGTGAGCTGCAGGTGGATGTCACTGACAACATGTTAGACCAGGCATGTCCAAACTCTGGCCCGGGTGCCAAATGCGGCCCTCAGAACAATTTTTCTTGGCCCTTAGGCTTCCTAGTGAACTGGCCCACTCTGTCCTGAGAAGTTTTTAGAGCACATTTCAGATTTTCAACAATTCTAACCTAAATAACTAACATTTTGGTGCAAGACAGACCTGATATTAAGACACTGAGACTGAATGTAGATGTGGTGGTGCTTAAAACATCAGATAAATGCAGCTTTTTCGCACGTTTCACGATTCATTTGTGGCCCTCCGCTTGGTCTATATTTCAATATGTGGCCCTCGATGGAAAAAGTTTGGACACCCCTGTGTTAGACTTTACAAAAGTGTGTGCTGATAAATGGAGGTGTTTGTATTTCAATGCTAACGATAATGCTAATTTTGAAGCATAATAAAGATAGAAATAAAGCCTATTAAGATTAAATAAATAAATAAATGAAGTAATCTGTATACAAAAACAATCAGGCAGTCTTTACTTTACATTTGAATTGGTTGTTTCTTTATATTTTACATTTCAATGCAAGTAGCTGTGAGAAACGATTAGCTTAACCAACTGCTGATGTGAACATCGTCAAACAAGGGAGAACAACATTTTCATACTAGTTCATACAACATCACCAGAAAGGTCTGATCATTTCAGAAAATATTTAGCTTTATAAAAAAATATTTTAAAGCCCCACACTACACCAGCAGGTGGAGTCCTTGTGCCAATTGCTGGTGTTTTTAGGTTAGCTATCTTGCTAGTTTTGTGACGCTTCTCTTTAAAGTGCCTCTGACATGTTGGACTACTCATCTGACAAAAATGCAGTTAAGATAAATATATTTCAAATTTAGTTAAAATACTTCACTAATTTCATCACGATTTAGCAATTTTTTCATTTTTTTGTTTTACTTCCTGGTTGTAAATGATGACATCACACTAGGAAATTACCCAGCAACCATCCTGTACACGGGAAAAAAAACCCATCTTGTACATGGGGCAAAAATTCATTCAACGCAATGCGAACAGCTTTATTTTGTTGAACCAATGTTTAAAGGATAAAACAAAGATGTTTATTTTGTGTAAATTATGCATAAACTTTGTCTCCCCACTGTGATGTTATCAGTCTGTTTACTCCCTGTAATTTTCAACATATCTTTCAACTTTTCTCCACAAATAGCTGCTTGATTGGCGTAAAACTGAAATGTACAACAGGTATTAATACACCAAATAAAGTCAAAATTAAAAAATAATGAAAACTTGTCATAGGCACTTTTGATGGATTTTGTCAAATCCATCAAAGTCTGCAAACTCAACCCCGAGAAGCTGCCGTGATCTTGACTGCAACGTGTATTTTCTTTATGTATCTTTTTTATAATTGTGTGTTTCGTTTGTCTCTCCCACCTGAGGCCAGCTTGATCTCCAGCGCGGTCCGGATCAGAGCCATCAGCGTCGACGTGAAGTGGACCGTGTTGTCGTCTGCGATCGGCATGTTCATTTTAACCAGGCGCTAAAAACAGATAACGCAAGAGAAGTAAAGAAAAGAGAACATTTGAACGTTAGCCAGACACCAAACTCTTAAGCACAACATTGAAGGCCACCCGAAGAAGACCATTTGTGTGCTATATTTGTCTCTTAGTCTACGTGTAAATAATCCTTTGAAAATAATAATAATAATAGATACATAAAAATAAAGTAAAACATATACTGTATAGGTCTGTTTTGTGAATGGGTGTCTATCCAGCACACAAAAAGCCTTCTCAACCAAAACATAACAAAGAGAGAAAAGACAAACTACATTCACATTCACTGCTATAGGCTACAATATGCACTACGCCGCAAGTCAAGTGCACTGGTGCAAGACTGACAGAGACCGAAGAAAAATGTGTGAAAAACAGAGGAAGAGAGAGAGAGAGAGTAAGGCATGTACTGCATAACCATGAAAGTGCGACCAAATCTAAGGAGCTCGACTCTGTGGCAGCTGAAAGTGTTTGGAGTTTGTTGTTTGCATCACTACATTGTTGAGTGTTCGTTGCACAGAGCGTACAGGCAGCATTGGCCGCTATAGCGCTCCGAAAAAGGATATTACCAGGAGTTAAAATGACTTGAAATCAGAGCTGGGTCAAAGGGCAATGTAAAAATCTAGAACGTCGCGATATAATTCCACGTGCACTGCGGTAGATTTTCCTCAGAGTTGCGAAGTGAATCTGATATTGAGGCGAATTGCGAACGCTAACGGTTTAGAGATGCATTAAAAATCAATGTTGAGGCGATTTTAGAACAACTGAATATATATTAAGTATCCTTATTAAAGGTTCTGCTCTCTATAACTCAATCCATCTCCCAAAAATATAGAAAATATTTCATATCTTGTTAGACTTAAGACCTATTTTAGACCTTGTTAAGATTTGGTTTAGACTTGGTTTAGTCCTGGTTAAGACCTACATTGGACCTTAATTTAGACCTAGTTTAGACCTAGTTTAGATATGGTTTAGTCCTGGTTTAGTCCTAGTTTAGAACTGGTTAAGATTTTATTTAGACCTAGTTTAGACCTGGTTTAGTCCTAGTTTAGAACTGGTTAAGATTTTATTTAGACCTGGTTTAGACCTGGTTTAGTCCTAGTTTAGTCCTGGTTTAATCCTGGTAAAGGCCTACATTGGACCTAGTTTAGACCCTATTTAGACCTAGTTCATACACAGTTTAGACCTGGTTTAGACTTAGTTTAGATCTGGTCTAGAACAATTTCAGACCTGGTTTAGTCCTAGTTTAGATCTGGGTAAAACTTTGGGTAGACCTGGTTTAGTACTAGTTTAGTCCTGGTTTAGTCCTGGTTTAGACCTGGTTTAGTCCTGGTTTAGACCTGGTTTAGTCCTAGTTTAGACCTGGTTTAGTCCTAGTTTAGTCCTGGTTTAGACCTGGTTTAGTCCTAGTTTAGTCCTGATTAAGACCTAAATTGGACCTGGTTCAGACCTGGTTTAGACATGGTTTATACCTAGTTTAGTTCTAGTTTAGTCCTGGTTTAGACCTGGTTTAGTCCTAGTTTAGACCTGGTTTAGTCCTAGTTTAGTCCTGATTAAGACCTAAATTGGACCTGGTTCAGACCTGGTTTAGACATGGTTTATACCTAGTTTAGTTCTAGTTTAGTCCTGGTTTAGACCTGGTTTAGTCCTGGTTTAGCCCTGATTAAGACCAAAATTGGACCTAGTTTATACCTGATTCAGACCTGGTTTAACATCTACTTTAGACCTGGTTTAGTCCTGGTTTCTGGCCACGAGGAGAAAACCATCCAAAAAATCTGTCCCTCAGTTAAATAAAGTTGAATAGCCCTGATTTTTTTAAAATTGCATACACATTGTACAAAACTCGATGGGAGATACAAGGTTTTCAGATGTAAAGCTACAAAAACGTTCATCCACCAAAGATCCTGCCAAAGAAGGGCAACCACAGAGAGAAGTGCGATTCATAAGAGTGCAACCTCCTGCCCTGTGCATTCAATCGCTCCTTTTGTGTTAAATTTTATGGTCCTTGTACGTTTTGTAGCAAACTTAAACCTCAATCCAGACATCTACAGTACGTTTTAGCACTTTTTTGATGGATTACAGAACAATAAAATGTTAAAACTACCCAAAACAAGATTGCTTTTCTGAAATCAAGTCGTTTTAACATAAGTAGAATATCCTTTTTGCCGTGAGGATGTCTTTGCTTTGCTTTTACTTTGCTCGTACAGCGTCACTATTTACGTTATATAATATGTCAGAAACAGTGTTAAAGAGTTGAGCTCCCCTGAACACAAAAAGCATTCCTCGATATGTGCTATCCAAGGCAGTGCAGAGAGGAGCGCAGGTCACAGTCAGTGAGATGGATTTGTAGCGATGAGGGGCAGACACTCGAAACATACACACAAATATAGGAAAAAATAAAAAATCAACTATCGAACTCAACTGGACTGGGCATGATTTAGCAAATAAATGAGCGAGATATTGAGTTTGGGAGATAGAAAAGATTTAGAAAAGAACATGGTCTTTGGAATCCCTTTGTTTAATTGTTAGTGCATTTGATATTTACAAAAATGCGGATTAATAGACCCGTTAAAAGTGGAAACAAGAACATTGTAGATCCCAGAATGGAGGCAAAAGCGCAGTGGAACATAATTTCGGATTATTTCACTGGAGAAACTGCGATTAACCTCAGAATATCACAAAATATGAAAATTCCAGGTGGTTTTGACAAATAAAAGCACTCATCAGAGCTGCTTTTAACACATGTATTATTATATTTAGCATATTATGATAAACTCTTTGCATTTTTGATGAAGGAACGATCCAGATTTGTACATTTTACTGGACAAACACAGAAATGTTGAGCCCACAATCATTTTTCAATTTTTCTAGAGATATATTCGATACTTTTGCATATATTAGATCTTTTTTTAAAGCTGAAATACAATTTTAAGGCTAGAAATTCATATTCTGTCCATCTTTTTTAATTGAAAAGCAAACTAACCCACATTTCTACCCTGGGAATTCATATGTGTTCATTTAAAACCATTAGAATTTAGATTTAATGTGAGCTAATCATTGACAAATTTACAATGACAGCATTTTAAAGGGTCTATTTTGGATAACATGATCAACAGACAGCTCAAGCTTGGATTTAAAGTAAGTCTGCAATAATTTGGCTTCACCGATGGTTTAGACCTGGTTTAGTCCTTGTTTAGTCCTGGTTTAGTCCTGGTTTAGACCTGGTTTAGTCCTTGTTTAGTCCTGGTTTAGACCTGGTTTAGACCTAGTTTAGTCCTGATTAAGACCTAAATTGGACCTAGTTTGACCTGGTTCAGACCTAGTTTAACATCTAGTTTAGACCTGGTTTAGACCTGGTTTAGTCCTAGTTTAGTCCTGATTAAGACCTAAATTGGACCTGGTTCAGACCTGGTTTAGGCATGGTTTAGACATGGTTTATACCTGGTTTAGTCCTAGTTTAGATCTGGTTAAGATTTTGTGTAGACCTGGTTTAGTCCTGGTTTAGACCTGGTTTAGTCCTAGTTTAGTCCTGATTAAGACCTAAATTGGACCTAGTTTAGACCTGATTAAGACCTAGGTTAGACCTGGTTCAGACCTAGTTTAACATCTAGTTTACACCTGGTTTAGTCCTGGTTTAGTCCTGGTTTAGACCTGGTTTAGACCTGGCTTAGTCCTAGTTTAGTCCTGATTAAGACCTAAATTGGACCTGGTTCAGACCTGGTTTAGACATGGTTTATACCTGGTTTAGTCCTAGTTTAGATCTGGTTAAGATTTTATGTAGACCTGGTTTAGTCCTAGTTTAGTCCTGATTAAGACCTAAATTAGACCTGATTAAGACCTAGGTTAGACCTGGTTCAGACCTGGTTCAGACCTAGTTTAACATCTAGTTTAGACCTGGTTTAGTCCTGGTTCATGATCAACGGACAGCTCAAGCTTGGATTTAAAGTAAGTTTGCAATAATTTGGCTTCACCGTAACTATCTGAATTTCCAAGCGTAAAGAATCACATCATCTATAAAATCTACACTACACCATACACTATTTTATGAACACCTCTGAAATATATTGCGTATAAGAGAACGCCATTGTAGTAAGTTTTGGAGGTCTGTAAAAACTTTCTGTTCTGCACAAAAACAACCATTTGCCACCCAGTCTTTGCTGACTTAATGTTCTGTGCGTGTCCTTGAAGGTCCATAAACTCTACAATCCTAAATGTTGATCTACTGGGTCTTCAGGTCATAACTCAACAACGCACTGCAGCTTTGGTAAAAATCCTCTTTTCTTTTCTTCTCCTCAAATAAGAGTGTAGCCTTTTCCACTGGACATAGATTCCAGGAGGAAAAATTAAATGAATGGACACAAATGAACACAACTGTATTCAATAAATGTGTTTTTTCTAGTCGAGGGTATGCCACGTGCTTGTCTCCATGGAGATGCTATTGCTTTTCCTAGAATGTTCCAAAGTACGGCATTAACTGAAACTTGGCTTCAACAAGATGATTATGTCAGATTAAATGAGGCCACCCCACAGAGTCATGTTAACTTTCAAGCTGCCAGGAGCTCAGGCCGGGGAGGTGGGGTGGCAGTAATTTCACATTCTAGTTTACTCCTGAGTCCTAAAATTAACAAAATTAATAATGAGTCTTGCTCATTTGAAAGCCTTATCCTATCAATCACCTGCCCAAACTGGAGAAACCAAAAAGCTGTTCTGTTCATAATAATCTATCGACCTCCTGGTCCTTATTCATTGTTCTTAACAGAATTCTTTGACTTCCTATCAAATTTAGTATTAGACTGGGAAAATATTGTGGTGGTTGGGGATTTCAACATTCATGTGAATGAAATAATTGCCTCAGTAATGCCTTTAGCGCTTTATTAAATAGCATTGGTTTCACTCAAAATGTAAATGAACCAACCCACAGTCACCAGCACACTCTGGACCTGGTTCTAACTTATGGAATAGAGATTAGTGACCTAAATGTCTTCCCCCAAAACCCAATAATGTCAGATCACTTCCTAATTTCCTTTCAGTTTATTCTTAAGGACTATCCAGCTCCTCAGACTAAAACTATAATGAAAAGGACAATATCTGAAAAATCTATTTTAAAGTTCAGAGAAATAATAGAACCAATATTTAATATTATGTCATGTGATCCTGTCGTTAACAGCGCCAGTCCCAGTGCTATTGATAACTCTGTTGACTCAATGGTCAACTCTCTAAAATCTGCTCTTGATGTTGCAGCTCCACTTAAACAGAAAGTAATCAGGCCAAAACGAGCCTCCCCCTGGTACAATGAAGAACTACGTTCTCACAAACAAAGGGTAAGAAAACTAGAGAGATCCTTACGCCGCTCCCACACAGAAGAATCCCTGAAAGAATGGAAAACTTGCCTTCTGTCTTATAAGCAGGCTCTGCATAAGGCTCAAACCAGATATTATTCAAATTTAATAGAAGTAAATAAAAATAACTCTAGATTTCTCTTCAGCACTGTAGCCAGGCTGACAAACTGTCACAGCGCAGTAGAACCCTCAATACCAGTTACTCTAAGCTGCAATGACTTTCTTCTATTCTTTAACATCAAAATCACAACTATTAGAGATAAACTAAATGCAATGACTCCCACTATTAGTACTGAGCAAGCCCAGACTGCAAAGCTAGTGTCCCATACAAATCCTTCAGTAATACTAGATAGGTTCACTGCTGTTGATCAGGCAGAGATAACTTCAGTCATTATGTCCTCCAAAACATCAACTTGTATTTTAGACCCAATCCCAAGTAGACTCCTCAAAGAAATTCTCCCCTAATTATAAATCCCATTCTTAATATAATAAATACTTCACTAGAAAGCGGTTATGTCCCTCAGTCCTTCAAATATGCAGTGATTAAACCACTTTTGAAAAAGCCTAATCTAGACCCTGACATACTGGCAAACTATAGACCTATTTCTAATCTGCCCTTTGTCTCTAAAATCCTTGAAAGAATTGTGATTAAACAGCTTTGTCGCCACCTGCAGGACAATAATTTATTTGAAGTTTTTCAGTCAGGGTTCCGTGCATACCACAGCACTGAAACTGCACTAGTTAAAGTCACAAATGATCTGTTATTAGCTGCTGATGATGGACAGGTCTCAATCCTGGTTCTGTTGGACCTCAGCGCAGCGTTTGATACCATCGACCACAACATTCTACTGCAGAGGTTAGAATGTGATGTAGGTGTCAGTGGAACCGCCCTTAGCTGGTTTAAATCCTATCTATCTGATAGGTACCAGTTTGTTAATGTAAACCAGAGATCTTCCCCATGTTCTAAAGTAACCTACGGTGTGCCGCAGGGTTCAGTACTCGGTCCAGTTCTGTTCACACTTTATATGCTGCCCTTAGGTATGATCATCAGAAAGCATGGCATTAACTTCCACTGCTATGCAGATGACACTCAGCTGTATTTATCAATGAAACCTGATCAGACGCATCAAGTAGACAGACTTAGTGCCTGCGTGAAAGACATAAAAACTTGGATGACTCTTAATTATCTGCTCCTTAACCCTGAAAACCGAGGTCATTCTGCTGGGCCCTAAGCACCTGCGAGACTCTTTATCTGACCAGATAGTTTCTCTGGACAATATCACTGTAGCCCCCAGCTCTACTGTAAGAAACCTTGGGGTCCTATTTGACCAAGATCTCTCGTTCAAAGCTCATATAAATCAAGCCTGTAAAACAGCCTACTTTCATTTGCGTAACATCAGCCAAAATTAGAAAAATCCTGCCCAGAGATGATGCCGAAAAACTCATCCATGCATTTGTCACATCCAGATTAGACTATTGTAACGCTCTGCTTACAGCGTGTCCTAAAAGCTCTATAAGAAGCTTTCAACTGGTTCAAAATGCAGCAGCAAGATTATTAACAGGTACTAGAAAAAGAGATCATATTTCACCAGTGTTGGAGTCTCTTCACTGGCTTCCTGTTGAGTTTAGAATCAAATTTAAAATCCTCCTCCTGACTTATAAAGCTATAAACAATATGGCCCCATCCTACCTCAAAGATGCAATAGTAGCGTACCATCCAAACAGAGCTCTTCGTTCTCAAAATGCTGGACTATTGTTAGTCCCCAGAGTCTCTAAAAGCACAGTAGGAGGTCGAGCATTTAGCTACCAAGCTCCTATGTTATGGAACCAGCTCCCTGTTCATGTAAAAGAGGCCGACACAGTCTCTACATTTAAGACCAGGCTCAAAACGTTCCTCTTTGAAATAGCTTATGGTCAGGCCAGTTAGGAACAGAAATAAAAACCTACAGTTTTAGCTATGCTGCCCTTGGAGCAATTCTGCTGGGGGAAGTATGGCAGCTTGAACACTATCCTCTGGTTCTTCCTACTTTACCTATCAACAATATTTAATATTACTTCAACTGTAGTCTGTTCATTGCTGTTCACATGTTTCTCTTTCTCTCCACTTCCCCCGGGGAGTGGAGACTGTTTCAGACACTGCGGCGGCTGCTCCAGTGACCACCCCCACCCCCATCTGTCTGGAGGATCGATCTCTACACTGGACGATCTATGCGCCACCCGCCTGGACAGCTGGATTAGCCATACCTTGTCTGCCTGGACGAACTCCTTCTACTTTAGATGAACTGTTCCTCGTCTTCTGCTGGAGGATCTCTCTACACTGGTGGACTGCTCCTCGTCCGCCTGGAGGAACTCTTTAAAGCCACCTCCCTCTTGAGTGATTCTGGCTCCACAGTCCAAGTGGATGCGTCAGTCCTAGTTCAGCTGCAGCCTGTCCGTCCGTGGGAGTAGGATCCCTCCTTCACTGTGGTTCTCCCCGAGGTTTCTACTTTTTCCCATGGGGTTTTTTGTAGTTTTTCCTCGCCGCGAAGGAGGGTCAAAGGACAGGGGCATTCTGGGACAGTTATCTGAACTGCTTTTACCTGTGGCCCATCGAGGCAACTGTTGTTGTGATTTTGGGCATTATAAAAATAAATTGATTTGATTTGATTTAAACATGTCCGTCGAGTAAAAGTGGGCAATATATTGAAATTTAAATAATATTGTGAATGTTGTTTTAAGGCGTCTTTTGGTCATTTTGCTCTCTCA
This sequence comes from Rhinogobius similis, assembly GCA_019453435.1. NCBI lineage: Eukaryota > Metazoa > Chordata > Actinopteri > Gobiiformes > Gobiidae > Rhinogobius > Rhinogobius similis. Next base: position 11,581,004 of record CM033629.1, read on the forward strand.
ACATATCAGCTTCATGTGGAAAAATAAAAAAATCTTTTATGATTTCATTTAAACCACTTCATCCATAGATTTCTCTGGGACATTTTAACTTTAAAGGCCGTTTCTTAAAATGCATTTTTCTACCACAAAGACATAAAGATCAACCTTAAAGTAGCTCCTACACCAAACTCTACAATCTTGGAATCAACAAGATTTTTACTAAAATGTACAGAAGGATTTTTTATATCTAATTCTAAAACTGATTTATTGAAGTTTTAAGTTTAAAAAAATCAGGCGAAATTTTAATTTTTAGAACACATTTTAGTCCAGTCTAGTTTACTTTAAAACTAAATAAGAAATCCACAATCTTTCTGACTAATATTTGTACAACATGAACCAATGCATTTAAACCTGGTTTTGTCCATTTTTCATGTTTAAATGTCCCAGATATGTGAATTTTTGGTCATTTTTACACATAAAATGCCTTATTTCTACATGAAAACATGACATGATGGAAAACTGGTAATACATTTTTTTTCTTACATTTATGTGACTAAACTACAGGAGAAGTTTACAATTGATATCTTTAAATTTGAGATTTTTTCCTATTCACCTGCAGCGTCTCACCTTAAACATATTCAGCCTTTGAATATCAAGTATATTGTTTACCGTAAATATATTGCAAAAAGAAATAAAACAAATAAAAAAAGAACATGTTTTAAACTTTCAAATAAAGGTATAAGGTAATCATCTGAACGTTTGTAATTCATTTCACAATTGTCTTATAATTAAACCGCAACTAAAACGTTTATAGACATGTTTTTGTTTAAGTGACATAATATTGTTTGACTATCATTAACAGGATACTAAAAAAAAAACAAGAACAACAACATTTTGTCAATATGGCCCACCCAAATTTCAAATTTCTGACAAATTTCAGGTCAGAAAGAAATAACATCTCTAAGGAACCAAGCAGGTGAGGAGCCCCCGCCAGAAAAGTCACAAAGTGCACCTGCAGCAGAATCTTTTATAGTATAATTATTAAACCATTGAATACTAAAGAAACTCATGAAACGAGATTAGATAAAGATAATGATCCCAAATATGTATGTCATAATAGTCCAGGTTATAATCTTGAGTAAAGCAACCATCTTTACTCTAAAAGAGAAAGGGCTTGAGACAATTGGGCTCTTCATTTTGATTCTGTCCGCAGTGGGTGTCTACATGTATTATGGGAAAGGCCAGGCTGCTGCTGTGAGCGAGACAGGACGACATAAGGTCATGTGATTCATATGGACAGACTTTTTTTTTCATGTTTAGACGGTAGAAATGCTCAGAACGAGTCTAGCGACGATTTAAGGACTTAAAACAGCAGAACATTCTTGGATAAGTGATCAATCAATCAGCCAAATAACTTTATTTGTCCCGAGGGGCAACTGAAAGGCAGAAATAGCTTGTTTAATGTTTAATGTCGATGAAGATGATCTGCAAATAAGTCAGAAAATCCAGGAAGTTCAGCAGGAAGTGTGTTTGACGCTGGGAGGGGGGAGGATTTTCTAATAAACATTCCTCAAAACAGTGTGAACGCAACTGAATAATACTTCAGGTGTGTTTTTGATGCTGAAACATTGTTAAAACATGGTTGAAAGCTCAAAAAAATATGTGCTTTAAATTAGTACTTAGCATTTGGCCATGTTTCTTTTAGTAAAATAGACGAGGAAAATAATGTCTGTGCCACTGTCTAGTTCTTGAAATTTGGTAATAGTGATGGTTTTTGGTGCAGAAGTTGCTCATGGGACACTCCAAAAAGGAAAATGAGTTAATTACATTTACATTTACTGTCGCAGAGTCCATGATGTCTAGTGTCTACTGTCTGTTTCTAAAAATACATAAATGAAAATCTGCAGCTCACGGTGGATTTTTATTGTAAAACAACCAAAAAAAATTAAATGTCTAAACTATATTATTTCTCAATGATACGAGCTTTATGATATTCCCTCTGCTGCACATTGATGACAGTGACATTTTTTCTCTTTCAGGGCATACAAACAGATTAATATTAATGACGCTTCAATCATAATAAACACACACTTTCACACAGAGAGCTGAATGTAGATAGGTTCACATGGGATGAGATGGACAGCAGAGACAGGAGTAAAAAGCACCAAAAAGTCTTTATCCCACAGAGAAGCACAAACCAGGACAAACTTACACACTGCTCCACAAAAGAAAGACCCCGCTACGGCAAACAGCTCAAATAAAACCATCGCTTCCATCCTTATAAGTCTGTCAAACGGCCTTGTACTCTTGATATTGTCTTTTTACGTTACTGTGATAATAGTACGTATAAATAATAAGTATGAACACTGCAAAACGATATATCCACATTAGACTGATTTACCAAGATAATCTGACATGTGGCATTATATTTTAATTTCATACTTTTTGCTACAGCGTAATTGCACTTTAATAAATGTATTATGTCATGTTTTTCTGTGTTGCTTCAAAACATCTGTATCACTTTTCAATAACTACACCGAAGCATGGACAAAAACTTAATTCATGGTAAATATATCGTTTATTAAGCATGATTCAGGTTTAGTAACAAGTCAATTAAGGTTAGTACTAGGGTTAGAGTATTAGTTAAGAAGTGACTAAACCTGAATCATTCTTAATAAACAATTCACCATGAATTAAGTGTTTGTTCAGGCTTACAAATGCAGGAATAAGTGCAGTTATGTGTAGAAAAATGTGTAGATTCAATTGACATTAAAGTGCGTATGACAGGTTTTTATGATTTTCTAGTTTTGACTTTATTTGGTGGAAGAAAACCTGTTGTGAATATAAATAACAGTTCTACACCAATCAAGAGTCAGATTACGAAGAAAAGTTGAAAAATGGGTTGAAATTTACAGGAAGTAGAGGAGAATTCAAAAACATGATGACATCACACTAGGGAGACACGCCTGGGACAATTTACAACCGACAAACGCATTTTTCCGATCCTTTAAACATCAATTCAACAAAATAAAGACGTTCCCATATATTTTTACTTCTTAAATGATAATGTCTGTGAGATTAGAGGAGTTCTGGCCCAGTGTAAAACATGGTTGCTAGGTAACAGTTGCAGGTTCTCTTTCAACATTCGTTTCGGTATCTCACAAATGGGGACAGCTCTCTACGCTGGTCCCCAGAAGCCTTATAACACTACGCCAGTCTCAGACTGGCAGGCAGGCCGCATGTGACGCATAGCGCAGGAGTAGGCGGGGCCAACTCCTGCCTATATAGCGTGACAGGCGTCACCCCTTCAGTCTTTCAACTCTTCTCGCTCGAGAGCCAAACCCTCAGAAAGGTGAGTGGCAAGAGTTAGCTTAACTGCTTTTAGGAGAGCTAATCACTCTGCCGCCAGCGCTACTTTTGCTGCCGCCTCGCTATTCTGAGATTAGCAGGTCTGTAAACAAACAGCTGCTGTTAGCGCCGATTTTTAATACGGAGCTGCATCTTCTGCTGATTTCTCCTCACCATGGAGAAAGAGGCGCCGAAGGCCTGCAGGTGCGGGAATAAAATCTCCGGGGCAGACAGCCATCCTGTCTGAACAATGTGTCTCGGGCTGCAACACGCCCGGGACGCGCTAGCATCCCGGTGTCCCTCGCAGCACTGTGCCCGCTTTCGAAAAAACCACCGCGTCGGAGACTTGCGTGTTACCAAGTGAGCCTGACAGATCACGGATCCTGTGCTGGGGGCATCAATCCCCCACCACAAGAGCAGCCGTGAGTCCCCAGGGACACACCATCCCAGGACCTCTCTTGGGGCGATCAACTCGATGATGTGGATCCTCTTTTGACCCTGAAGAGCTGGGGCCGGTCTCACGACCGAGCAGCTCTCCAGATATGACAGCTCTGACTCGGCCCGGCGAGCTCATCAGCCTCACTTCAGAAGAGGCTGAGACGGATGTGGAGCAATTCACCCTCACACAGGCCGCAGGCCGAGTGTGACCGCCTCCGGCAGCAAGCGAGCGCAATACCCGTCTGCCACCCAGGATTTGCACCAGGTTTGTCGGAGAGCAGCTGAAAAGCTGGGCTTAAAATGGCCGGAGCCACCCGTCGAGACCGCAAGGTCCCGCTACGAGGGCAGAAGGCTACCGGCGGCCAAAACCTCCGCGAAGCAACTCCTGCCAGCATTCCCAGAGTGCCTCGAGGAAGCCACCAGGTCGTGGAGCAATCCACTAACAGCCAAGACCCTCTCTCCCAGGGAGGGGCCGCGCTGGACTGGGATGGCATGGAGGAGAAAGGTTTTACCCGCCTTCCCCCCATTGAACCTCTGGTTGCATCTCCCCTCCACCCACGGAAGTCCATGACTTCCGCGGGCCCGGCTCTTCCCTCCAAAGCGGATTGTCTCCAAACAGCGCTAACGGAGAAAAGCTACAAAGCCGTGGCTGCTTCAATGAGAGCCCTGAATGCGTCCTCCCTGCTACTAGCCTACCAGGCAGAGCTACAGGACGACATGACCTCCAAACCGGACCCGGTGGTGTGGGACGAGCTGTGCGTGGTCACTGACCTCTGCCTCCGCCTACACCGATGTGCTGTCCAGGCATGCGGCCGAGCCATGGGAGTAATGGTGACACAGGAGAGGGCCAGATGGCTCAACCTCTCCAGCCTCTCCCAAGAGAGAAGACCAGCTCCTTGGCGTCCTGTGGACCCCAAAGGGCCTGTTCGGGTCTGCTGTCACGCTATGCAACAACGGTGTGAAGAGAAAAGCGGGAAGGCGGCTCTACAGCTGTGTCTCCCCAGGAAAGAGCCTTCCTTCCCGTTATGGTACCAAGACAGGCGTTTTCAAAGCCACATATGACCAGACCGGCATATCGTATCCCGAAACGCCAGCTGCAGCCTCAGGCTGAAGGTGACAAGCCACCTGAGCTGAAGGGTGCTTGGGCCAAAAACCTTTTGCCCCAAGGTGACGCTGAACCCAGCAGGGCCAGCCCGCCACCCACGGCACAAAGAAAAAGAAACGGGCCACCTAGGGGTACACCTCTGGAGGGATGTGGACCAGGCCAGGCGTCCCCTCCCTCTCAGGACGCCCAGTTCAGTGTTCAAACATGCTCGGTTCCCATGAAGAGGCGTGTGGAGGCTCAGATGGCGCTCTCCAACCCCCATGGACCAAAAAGAAGGAGAACTTGTCCTGCAGAGAGCTCAGTGGAGCCACAGCAGCATTTGAGCACACACCAGTGCAAATGTTCTCTTTTTTGTTCAATAAAAATGTGTTATTGCAAAGAAATAAGGTTGTATTCTTGCACAGACATAAGAATGTGTTGCCCTGCGTACCCAGACCCCAGGCCAAGAACGCAGTCAGTGTTGCAAAACATAAAGAACACAAACACAAGAATATTGGACATCCCCGTGTTGCAAAACACCGAACCCATGAATATGGGAGCACTGCATATTCTAACCGAAGGGCAGGATCTGCAAGACCCGCTGTGTCCAGTAGAGGGAGCCATTGCACCACTAATGGACCAGCAGGCGCCTGCCCCTATCCAGCCCCTCCAAACAGATGCACTCGGCCCGCTAGCGTACCACACCACGCAGTGGGACGGCTGCGGGGCATCCGGCTGGATTCTGAAGACTGTAACCAAGGGTTACAGACTCCAGTTTGCGTCTGTCCCTCCCAGGTTCAACGGGGTGTTGCATTCACAACCACGGGAGAAAGAGGCTTTTATCCTACAGAAGGAAATCAAGCTCTCAAAAACAAGGGTGCGATAAGAATAGTGCCTGCAGAGCTATGTCAGACAGGTTTCTATTCAAGATACTTCCTTGTACCCAAGAAGGGAGGAGGGCTGCGTCCCATACTAGATCTACGCACTCTGAACAAATACCTGAGAACGTATACGTTCAGAATGCTGACACACGCGACTCTGCTACGCTTCGTGCGGCCGGGCGATTGGTTCGTATCCATAGATCTGAAAGAAGCATACTTTCATCCCTATTTACCCCCCTCACAGAAAGTATCTAAGGTTTGCTTTCCAGGGGGTGACCTACGAATACACAGTTCTTCCGTTCGGCCTCTCATTGAGCCCACGGGTGTTCGTGAAATGTACAGAGGCTGCAATAGCACCCCTCAGACAGAAGGGGCTGCGCCTGGCCACGTACATAGACGACTGGCTGCTCGCAGCACAGTCGCCTCATCAACTCCAGGAACATACAGAGCTGCTCCTATCGCATCTGACTTCCTTGGGTTTCACAATAAACTGGGAAAAGAGTGTCCTTGTCCCGTCTCAGTGCATCAAGTTCATAGGCCTGTGTCTGAACTCGGTCACATACAGGGCACAACTTTCTGCGGACAGAATAGAGGCGTTGTCTGCCTGCCTGGCCACTTTCCGCCGAGGCGCACTGCTACCTTACAGAATATGCCACAGACTGTTGGGCCTGATGGCGTCTTCTTTGGTAGTGATTCCACTGGGTCGGCTTCACATGAGGCCGTTTCAAAAGTGGGTTGCAGCGCTTCATCTCGACCCTGCGCGCCACGCACACAAGCTCGTCCTAGTAACAGCGTGCACGCGCGTGCGCGTCCATGGAGACAGCAGGGGTTTCTATCCTCGGCGTGTCCATGGGAGCGATCATGGCTCGGTGCTATTACCACAGACGCTTCCCTGCGTGGCTGGGGGGCCACGCACGAAGGCAGGACAGTCAGTGGAGTATGGAGTTCCAAGATGCGGTTATGCCACATAAACTATCTGGAACTTCGTGCTGTGTGGCTTGCCCTGCGCCGTTTTCTGCCCTTAATAAAGGATCAGCATGTTTTGGTCAGGACAGACAACACCACCGTGGTGGCATATGTCAACAAGCAAGGGGGGCTGCGCTCCCAACAGCTGCACACGTTGACACACAGTCTGATTTTGTGGGCCGATTCTCAATTGTTATCGCTAAGAGCCACACATGTGCCGGGGGTAATGAACCGAGGAGCAGACCTGCTCTCTCGGGGCATCCCTCGCTACAAAGACTGGAAACTTCACAGAAAGGTTGTGACCCAGATTTGGGAGAGATTTGGCAAAGCGGAGGTGGACCTGTTCGTCACAGGCACAAGACCCACGCCGCAATGTCGCCTGTTTTACTCTCTGACAGATCAGAGCGCGCCACTGGGTCTGGACGCATTGGCACACGAGTGGCCACATGTCATCCTGTACGCGTTTCCCCCGTTAGAGCTGATCACTGCTACGCTCTCCAGGGTGAGAGAGGGGAGGCATTCTCTCCTCCTCGTGGCCCCCCGTTGGCCTGCAATGCACTGGATGGCGGAGATATTCCAGTTATTATGCAGTCATCCGTGGCCCCTACCTCTGCGCAGGGACCTGGTGTCACAGGCACGTGGGGAGATCTTCCACGCTCACCCAGAGCGTCTTGCCTGTGGGTCTGGCCCCTGAGAGGTTAAATTTATCCTCTGCTGGTCTCCCAGACAACGTCATTGCCACCATTCAAGCGCTAGAGCCATTTCTACTCGTATTGCTTACGATGGGAAGTGGCGCGCCTTTGAGGAGTGGTGCGTGAACACTGGCTGCGTTGCTCTCCAGAGTCCTGTGCCTGTTATTCTGACGTTCCTCCAGGACTTGCTGGAAAAAGGGCTAGCTTTCTCCACCATTAAAGTGTACTTGGCTGCTATTTCAGCTTGTCACATTGGTTTTGGGGATAAGACTGCAGGTCAACACCCTCTTATCTGTTCATTCATGAAAGGTGCACGTCGCCTCAGGCCAGTCTCGAGGAGTCTTGCCGCTCCGTGGGATTTGACAGTAGTGCTGGCTGCCCTGTCTCGCCCACCATTTGAGCCACTCCATTAAGTGGACCTGAAATGGCTCTCGTTAAAAACTGCTTTGCTGCTGGCCTTGGCATCTGCCAGCGTGTGGCATTGACCTACATGCTCTGTCTGTCAACACGTCATGCATGCAATTTACAAGGGGGATTCAAGGTTTTGTTAAAACCTAACCCTGCTTTTATACCAAAAGTTTTTAACCCATCTTTGTCATGCCTTCCCATTGAGCTGTCCGCACTTTCCCCTCTGTCTACCTCAGAGGATCAACAGCGGCTTCATGCGCTCTGTGCGCGCGCTGCGCGTATATGTGGACAGGACTGCTTCATTTCGGGGAACTGAGCAGTTGTTTGTGTCATGGGCTGCACCCCATCGGGGTAAGCCTGTCACAAAACAACGTTTGTCTCACTGGATAGTGGAAGCTATTACCGTGACTTATGAAAGCAGTGGGCTGCTGCCCCCTGCGAGCCTCACGAGGCTCACTCCACTCGTGGCATGGCTACATCATGGGCTATGTTCGGGGGACCTCGGTGGAGGGAGATCTGCGCGGACCAGCTGGGCTACGCCTCACACCTTTGCCAGGTTCTACAGACTAGATGTCACTGGGCCCTCACTATCTCAGAACGTCCTGAGTGTGGGGGCATCTCCTCCGGCGCCTGTGTGATTATTTTGGTCTTCGGGTAAGCTTGTCTGGCAATACGGGAGTCTCTATATCCCATTTGTGAGATACCGAACGAATGTTGAAAGAAACTTTAGGTTAAGAAATTAAGTTCTCTGAAACATGAGTGAGTATCTCACCCACCACCCTTCTTGCCTTGAGCGAGAAGAGTGTGCTTACTTAGACTGAAGGGGTGACGCCTCTGTCACGCTATATAGGCAGGAGTTGGCCCCGCCTACTCCTGCGTCGCGTCTGCCTGCCAGTCTGAGACTGGCGTAGTGTTATAAGGCTTCTGGGGACCAGCGTAGAGAGCTGTCCCCATTTGTGAGATACCTCACTCATGTTTCAGAGAACCGGGGTTAATTTCTTAACCTAAAGATTTCCTAGTGTGATGTCATGATTTACAACCAGGAAGTAAAAATTTAAACCTAAACAATTTGCCCCAACTTAGATAAACATAGTTAATTCTTTAGAAGAATCTTAAATACAATGCTCTTAACTGTGTTTTAGTAAAATGAGTAATTCACCCTGTCATGGGCACTTTAATTATATAGAGAAAAAACATGATATAATACAAATTCAAAGTGGTAATAGATATACTAGAAATACATCGACACCACTCAAAGAATATAAGTAAACATAAGACTAAACTATACATATAATAACTAAATAAATCCAATCTATCCTACGGTAACAGGCTCATTAATTAAGTCAATATGCAAACTGTAGCGTATTTAAGCAGCTTTGGCAACAACTTTCAACTTGCTTTTGTTAGTTGTGAACCACTCATCAAGGCTTGTTGTCTAATAAGAGTTAGATCAACTACAGGTGAAAATGTGTGGGTTGAACAAAATAAAATAAAATTCAAGCGGGAAAGTGGTGCGTCTCATTCAAAAAAAGTGGAAAAATGTATCATTCGTATATAACTAGTTTTACAAAAGCGGCTCAAAAGGCAGAATGTCATTGAAACAATCTGTGTGTGCGAGTTAAGTGATCAAGTCGATTCAAGTTAGGATTTATTCGCAGCTTTGGCACTATGGGATTGTTAAGCGTCTCAATCCTCTGTTGCTGATTGTAAACCATTTTTTTCATGTAATAAAGTAAAATCTGTGTTGTCCCAGTACAGATATATTGTAAAAGCATAAGCTGTGTGTCATCTGCTTCTAATTAATTATTGAGCGTTTATTATTAATTAATGAATGAGCGTTTTATTGTCCGAAAAAAGTGCGCCGTTAGCATGCTAGTTGTTGTTAGCTTTACTGTAATAGTAAACTCTGCTCTGAAAGCTGTGGAAAGTGCTTACAAACTCATCGGAGTGAATCATTTGGATGTTTAGACGTGGATGCGTTGACGTTGGAGCTCTGCAAACACTTTATTACGACCTATCTCTGGCTTTCATGTTTTAGCAACTAAACAGTATATTGTAATGCACCTTTCTTTGAATTAACTTAACAATACCACATCTACAGCACTTTATCCAGGCGTTTGTTCCACGTGTACCAAGAGTTTTTAACGTTACCAAAGACTAACTAAACAGCTGTAATCCTAATATAAACTCACCTTATCTATTCAAGCCACTTATTTTTTATTCTTATCCCACGGAAATCAATTAAGGGAAAGCGTCTCTGTCCTGTTTGTATTGATTGCTGATATATTTGAGCTAAATTGAAGACAAGACTGTGGCGTAGTGTCAAAAACAAAACAAAATCAGCGGTGAAATTAAATTAAAGCTGTGAATTAAATCCCTTAGCGTTTTCTACTTGAAATGCTCTATTAAAGTGCGTATGACGGGTTTTTATGATTTTCTAATTTTGACTTTATTCAGTGTGCTAATACTTTGTGTAAATACAAATTATAGTTTTGCACTGATCAGGTCGCTGTTTGTGGAGAAAAGTTGAAAAATCTGTCGACAATTACAGGAAGTAAACAAACTAATGACATCACACTGGGGAGACGAAGGTTACGCATAATTTACACAAAATAAACTACTTTTTTGACCATTGAAACTTTGATTCAACAAAACAAAGGTGTTCACGTGTGTTTTTCTTTGTCAAATGAAAAAATCTGTGACATTAGATGAGTTTTGGTCCAGTGTACAGTGTGGTTGCTATGGTAATTTCCTAGTGTGATGTCATACTTTACAACCACGAAGTAAAATTTAAAACCTAAAATATCGCTAAACCGGGGTTAAATTTGTAAAGATCTTAGTAGAAATGTGAATATATTTATCTTAACTGCATTTTAGTTAAATGTGTATTTCAATCTGTCATAGGCCCTTTAAGTTTCACAGTGTATATATATATTCATATTTTGCGGTGTACGTATAGGCGAGGAGTATGAAATCGGGGTTTACACCAAAACTTCCAGCAAAAGTAAATAAATAAAATAAAATAATGAACACTGCATAGCACAGACAGTTGCCCGGGGTTGACGCCAATGGGACAGGGACAGCACAGGAGGGAGGAAGGGGGAGGGAGCGAGTAGGTGGGAGGGTCTACCTTGTAGGCGACTCTCGGTGGACATTTCTTTCCCAAACCTAAGGGTGGGGACATGTGGAGCAGCATCTGATACATATCGAGGTACTTGATACGGCCACTTCACCGGGTTGATAAAAAAATAATACAAAAATAAACACAAAAGGATGGGTAGTTAGAGAGAGGAGAGGAATAAGGGAACAAAAAAGGATAAGAGTGTAAAGGAAAGGTACAAAACACAGAAATCTGGTGTTAATAGATTTCCAAGAGTGACATGATGCAATGTGGATGCCATCCCCGGCCGGAGTAAAGCGGGACACGAGGATGCATCGCGGTGGAGTCCTGAGAGGAGACATGGGATGGGACAGAGCGAGTTCAGTGGTGGTCGTGGACGAGGGGCCGACCCACAGACGGATGGAGCTGATGAGAGGGAAGAGAAATGACAGCATCGTAAAGAGATGTCTGCTCAAGCATGCTAACAGACATCCCGACTTCAACCATGGAGACAAAGCTTTCAAAACACTCCACTGAGGATACGGGGATGCTGCGTAGATTTGGCAATACTTTCCTCAGGTATTTCAACACAAAAATACCCATTTGCTATCTAAATGTTACAGATAAGAAACATCAGACATTGGAGAAGACATTCTGGGACAAATGCCTTGGCTTTGAAAGCTTTGTCTCCTGCCCGGCATCATCCATCAAAGCCAGTCCGTTTGAAGGGGTGGTGCTATTGTAAAAGGCGATTTCATTGGTGCACAGCCATTCAGTTCAAAGTCTCTTGGCAGAAAGGTACACAAAGCACCCTAGTGACGGAAATGTCTGGTTGCAAACCTTGTATGCTACCCTATTAGGGCAGTTCTTCCCTAAGCCAAGGGGGGGTGAGATAATGCGTAACAAATTGTACATATCCTTATAGGAAATCCGTCCGCTGCGGAGAAGAACAAGCACATAAATGAACATGTAAGCTCAAATAAACAGTTTTAAAAGTGCGCTGTCTGCATCTTCAGTCCTTTTGTCAAACAGGGAAAAGAGTATGTTGCGATTAGTCCTCACACGGCTTGAAATACAAATGTCCAAATCGGCTAAAGAAGCATAAACATACCACGCTGCTGGGTCGTACTCCGCCCAAACCCGAATGAACTCGTCAAGATGATGAGGCCCCAGGATGGAGGAGTCTCGAGTCAGGTAATCAAAGTTATCCATTATAACGGCCACAAACAGGTTCAGCATCTGGAACAGGAAGTAGACTTTATACTTATATGCATGGCCATATATTTGCAGTGTTGATTGCAGGCTGCGTACAAGTCATGATTCAAAGTAGGGCTGCAACAAGTTCATCGATCAAACGCAGCTAATCGATTATACAAATGAAGTCATCGAATAATCGCTAACTGGTCTCTAAACAGACTCCAAATCATGCCATGAGACGAGAGAAGAGGTTTTATTCCTCAGATGGAGCAGGAATCACACAAAAATGACATGGGAAATGTGTAAACTTTTGGAAAATCCTTAAACGGCTTAATTTAAGCTTTATCTGGGTAAAATCATTTTAAAAAATCATATTCAAGGGCCTTTTGCATTCTAAACAACTTAATTAATAGACCCTTTAAAATGTGATGTCATAAAAACTGGTGGACTGTACATTTTTCAATGATTAGCTCAAATTAGATCTAAATTCTACAGGTTTTAAGTGTTTGTGTTGGCAAAAAGTATTTGAATATTTGAATTTTGAGATAGGTCAGTTAGTGTCTATTTTCTATTACAAATGATGGACAAAGTACATTTTCTAGCCTTAAAATTATATTTTAGCTTCAAAATAATCTAATTTATGGAATAGTGTCTAATATATCTCTAGATAAAATGAAAAATTGTGGGTTCAACATTTCTGTGAGTATTTTTTTTCAGTAAAACCCATAGATCTGGATTGTTCCTCCATCAAAAATGCAAAACCTTTATCAGTATTTCCTAAAACATGATGTAAAGTACAATAATAAATGTGTTTCAAGCAGCTCTGATGTCACTCACATGTGTCTGAGTGCTTTTCATTTTCCCAAATCATTTCAATTTTTCATATTTTGTGATATTCTGAGGTTAATCCCAGTGTTGCACTTCACTTTTGCCTCCATTCTGAATGTAGAATGTTTTTGTTTACAAATGTTTCAAGGGTCTTTAGAAAAAAATAATTCCTTGACCAGTCAATTACCAAAAAAATAGTTAGTTGAAGCCCTAATTCAAAACTCTTGTCAACAACCAACTTCGATGCTATTTTGTTCACTTTTGTTGTCAGCAGAAAGTAACTATTCTCTCTATGAACTGTAACCCGGGTTAACTCTCTGTAGGTAACGTGTTATCTATGTATCACCAAACACTGCGGTATCATTTATTTTTTTTGTGTAAATTGATTTGACTGACCAGGAAGGAGCAGAGGAAGATGAAGGAGACAAAGTAGAAGTAGGCGAAGTCGCTGCCGCACTCGTTGCCGTCTGTCCCCGATCGCTCGTCACACGGGCGACGACTCAGACAGGACAACATGATCTCATGCCAGGCCTCTCCAGTGGCACTCCTGGAACATGACAGAACGAGAGCATTGGAAGAGTGTTTATTGTACTTTAATGTTGTGGTTCTCAAACTTTTCACACCAAGTACCATTTAAGATAATATTCGGCTTTCGGGAGTACCACCATATCTAAACAAATATTTAATTTCTCCTAAATTAAGGCTAAACCAAGTATAAAATTGAGCAAAACAAGTCTAAAATGAGACTACCGTAAAATTCGGACTATAAGCCGCTACTTTTTACTGACCATCAAAAACACTCCCTGATGATCTCCCTCGGTCAATGACATTTTTTCCGATTGTAGACATCACTCATCTGAGAATCTTCTGCTGTTCTAAGTCCATAAATCATCACTGGTTCATTGAGCATTTCTGCCGTCTAAACATGATCAGTGCTACTAACCTGATCATGGCAGGTCATGCAGTCCCTTAAGAATTAATATAGCTAAATTGTGTAAGGAGATCGTGGGTTCGAATTCCGAACCACCCCAACATCACACAATCTCTCTGGGTGGAGTCTGCATGTCCTCCCCGTGTTACCGTGGGTTCTCTCCGGGTTCTCCGGCTCCTCCCACCGTCCAAAGACATGACTGTGTAGGTTAATTGGAAACTCTAAATTGTCCCTAGTGAATGAATGTGAGAGTGAATGGTTGTCTGTCATTGTCTCTGTCTCTCTGTGTTAACCCTGCGACGAGTTGGCCACTATCCAGGGTGTACCCTGCCTAAGGCCCAAAGTCGCTGGGACAGGCTCCAGTCACCCGCGACCGCAATAAATCATCATTGGTTCATTGAGCATTTCTGCCGTCTAAACATGATCAGTGCTACTACCCTGATCATGGCAGGTCACGCAGTCCTTGTGTAAGCGTTAGGCGCCATCTACTGGCTGCATACACTCATTACGTGTCAGGGCAAACAGCAGAGAAACTTCTTCATTTAGTCCATACCAATTTTTATTTTATTTATGGCAAATTTAAGGTACTCAAGAGCATGTTTAAACGCATAACGGTAAAAAAATGCATAATAGTTTTACTTTAAGGATTTAAAACAGCAAAAGATTTTTGGATAAATGACATCAGTTATCGCAATAATTTCACTCATCAAGAATTCAGCAGGGACTGTTTTTGAGAGTCAGAGGGAGAAGATTTTCTAACTAGGACTAGCATGAATGAAGCTAATTGCAACTCCAGGTATGTTTTTGACGACCCAACATAGTTAGAATTGGCTTGAAAGCTGAAAAAAGTAAATTTTGCACAATATTTGGCCTTTAAAACTTACATTACATAAGAACTGAACATATTAGCGCAGAGCAGCTCAAAGCATGTAATAAAAACATAGGCCTTACATACTGACATGTGTTCAAAAAAGTATGGCACTGCAAGACAAGGACAAATGAATCCTTTAGGTGTAGCTCCTTAAAGGCCGTGGCGACGCTGTGATATCGGTCAGGACATAATTAACCAGAGCCGCGATAAAGTCCTCATACCTGAAGAGCAGCATGAGCGCCTGTAGGAACGTGCGGAAGTTGTTGTGATGATTGATGGCCTTGTCCTCGTTCAGCTCGATGTTTCCAAACACCTGCGGCACAAAACCAAACGCACTCATGCAAACGACCGGGGGCCCCAGCTCCGCGCGTGAACGGTCCCCGTGCACGAGCCGCTGCGCTAACGACGCAGCGATCACATCCACAAGGCAGAGGGGGAGAGAAAGAGAGCAGCAACGGAAACAGGAGCAGAGAGAGCAAAGGATGAGTGGGAGAAGAAGACGAGAGAGAAAATGATAGAGGAAAGCGATAGGAGTTGGGCTGTAGTCGACAACGAAACTCTTGGTTGACTAAAGACGTGGCCTGTAAATCCTTTTATCCAGTGTTTTACATCTTTTTTGAGCTGGGGACACCATTTAATAGAGAAATAGAAAAAAAACAAAAACTTCCACCTAAGAAGATGCTGTTTACGAGTTCTTATCTGCACGTGGTTGTTTTTGCGTGAGATCTTTATCAACTTCAGAGCTTTTTCCAATGCCACGTCCAACTTTTAATCAAAAACTTGATCCACTGGGAATAAAGGAGGGATAGACGAGAGAGAGAAGATGGGAGTAAGAGCAAAAGGGAGAGGATAAAGTGTAGGAAGGGCGGGGCAGGAGAGTAAAGGTGAACAGGGTAAGAGTGAAAGGAGAAAAGAGAGGAACAGTGAGGCAGAAAGAAAGCACTGAGGAGATAGATAGGAAAGGAGAGAAGAGAGAAGAGAGGGAGGGAGGGGTGAAAGAGAAGGATGAGTGAAGGGAGAAAGAGGGTAGAAATAAAGAGAGAAGGAAAGGAAGCAGAGAGAGAGAAAGATACGAGGTGAGGTGAGAGAGAGGGGAAGGAGAAATAAAGAAAGAAAGAAAGAAAGAAAGAAAGAAAGAAAGAAAGAAAGAAAGAAAGAAAGAAAGAAAGAAAGAAAGAAATGCAAAAGGGCAAGAAGGGAGACAGTGAAGGAGAGAAAAGGTTTGCAAGAAAGGGAAAGGAAAGTAAAAGAGAGAAAGAGAGAAAATAGAAGAGCAGCGAGCCAGGAAGAGGTGATAGATAGGAAAGGAGAGAAGGAGGGTGGGGAGGAAAAGAGGGGTGAAAGAAAGACGAGGGAAGGGAGAGAAGGTAGAAACACAGAGAGAAAGAAGCGTAGAGAGAGAAAGAGATCGGGAGGAAAAGGAAGAGAGAAAAAGGGAGAAAGCAAAGAGAGAGAAAGATAAGAGGCAAGAAAGAAAGAAAGAAAGACATGGAGATAGAGAATAGAGAAAGCATAAGAAGGCAGGGAGACAGAGAGGGAGAGAAGTGAAAAGTGTGCAAGAAAGGGAAAAAGAAAGAAAGAGAGAGATGGGGGCAGAGCAGGGGAGAAAAAGAGTGAAAAAGAGAGAAAGAGAAGCGTACCTGCATCCCAATAATGGCGTATATGAAGAAAAGCATTGCGATCAGCAGGCAGACATATGGCAGCGCCTAAAGGGAGAAATGGGAAACCAAACACACTCAATAATTAATGCTTTGTGAATCATTTCAGCCACAAGTGAGGACTGGAAAATAGGCAAGAGGTACAGCACAATAGCGTACAGGAAAGATAGTTCAGGTTGTGAAATAAATGTAATGTGATTGTGCATAATATTCTTACTGGGTTAACACATCTAAGTTTTATTTTTAAAGGCGCTGTACCTGATTTTTACTGTACTCTACTGAAAAATAGAATTATTAGTCCATGTTCCTGATTTTTTGCAGGTAATAAAGTAAAATCTGTGTTGCTCCAGCACAGATATACTATAAACGAATCTATTCAGGTGAAAATGAGACCACAACTTTTACTCTGCATCTATTTATAGAGCGTTTCATCCTACGAGAGAAGCAGGACGTGCACTGTTAGCATGATACTGTTTGTTAGCTTTACCCGTGACACTCAGAGACTGGTGAATAGTGCTTATAAACTCATCACAGTGAATATTTAGGATGCTGTGACTGCATTAGGAATGTGAGCAATACATGAGACTGATGTAAAGACTTTAAAGGTCCCATAACATGCAAAATCGACTTTTCAGAGGTTTTAACCTTCCTACAGTGCTATTTGGGCCTCGTATGTTGTGCCCAAAGTGGTTTTGTGATTGATTCCCGCATGTTTTCGATAGAGAACTGTCTTTTCCGTCCCCCTCGGCTGAGCAGCAGACGGGGGCTCCTCACTAAGATGACGCGCTTCACCAGGATGACGCGGTGTTTAAGCCACGCCTCCGGGAAGCGCGAAGCCGCAAGAATAAAAACAGCTAATGCTAATGCTACACAGTAATTACATGATGGATACGACAGATCGAAGAGTTAGCTTGTTATTTACCAAACGGCAACGTCCGTCGTCGAGGCCCTGGAGCACGTCAAACTCCAGGTCAGATCCAGGACGTAGGACTCAGCACGACGCACCGTCAGGACGGAGAAAAGGTTTATTCACGTGTTTGTGTATCGCTGTTTACCGGAGCACATGGCGCATGCGCACTATCTCCGCTCTAGGCTTCGGCACGAGTTGGGCGGGGGGGGGGGGGGGCAGTCCAAGAAATTGGTGTTTTTTGGAAACTGTTATGTTATGGATATTGCACAACGCAAAATTTTATCAACAAAGCCCTTAGAATAGACTGTGTAAAGGGGAAAATAGCAAAATATGGGACCTTTAAAATGAACAAGTTGTATTTTTCATGTATCAGAACAGTAAAAATCAGGTACAGGGCCTTTAAGTCATAATAATGTGGTTGTTCTTCAATATCCTCCTTATTCCGGAATTTGCCGTGGGCGCCGCTATCTTTTTCCGTTGTAGTTTACACGGGGCAGACGAGCTCAACAGAAAATAAGTTCTACCCGGGCTAAAAAGTGACGACCCCACCCTCACCTGTCTGGAGGATCGATCTCTACACTGGAGGATCTATGCGCCACCCGCCTGGACAGCTGGATTAGCCATACCTCGTCTGCCTGGACGAACTCCTTCTACTTTAGATGAACCATTCCAATGCTGGAGGAGCTTTCTCTACACTGGGTGGACTGCTCCTCGTCCGCCTGGAGGAACTCTTTAAAGCCACCTCCCTCTTGAGTGGTTCTGGCTCCACAGTCCAAGTGGATGCGTCAGTCCTAGTTCATCTGCAGCCTGTCCGTCCGTGGGAGTAGGATCTCTCCTTCACTGTGGTTCTCCCCGAGGTTTCTACTTTTCCCATGGGGTTTTTTGTAGTTTTTCCTCGCCGCGAAGGAGGGTCAAAGGACAGGGGCATTCTGGGACAGTTATCTGAACTGCTTTGTACCTGTGGCCCATCGAGGCAACTGTTGTTGTGATTTTGGGCATTATAAAAATAAATTGATTTGATTTGATTTGAAAAAGCCGTTTTCAGGCCTCAAGAAATCGGTGCGTTGCTGACTTGTTTTTACACGTGTTCATTAAACATTTTACACAAATCAATCTACTTTATATAATGTTTTAGCAAGAGACTTTTCCCTCAGTCGCCGTTAGCGTCAAACCGGACGTCCCTTTACTACAAGAGTGCGGGTCATAGACATAAAGAGGCAAAAGTTTTTTGGGCAGAATAAGGTGAATAAAGTATGTGATGTGCAAAGTCAGCATAAACTAAAATTGTCTTCATGCAATACATTTTTTGTACGTTTTTTTGAAGATGGAGAGGAGATTTGATACCTTGAAAGACTGCACAAAGGTCCAGAGCAGGATCCTGATGGTGTAGCCCTGTCTCAAGAGTTTGATCAGACGAGCCGCTCTGAACAGCCTCAAGAAACTCAGATTCAGAAATCTTTCCTGTTCAACACAACACGCAACACACGATGATACGCAGCGGTGGACGAAGTGCTCAATTCTGTTACTTGAGTAGTACAAGTTATGCACAGATACATGAGAAAGTATTGACATATGTGTTTAAAAATATACTTCTGGAGTAAAAAAGTATTTCAACCAGATTTTGATAAAAAAAATTGTCCTTTTTTATTTATACTTTTTGGTTGCTCAAAGTTGGGACTTGAACTTAAAACCTTTAGGCAGGGATTCACTGTGAACGTGCTAAAAATAAACCACTTAAACCATACAGGAAGTACTTTTTACTTCAGTCCAGTTAAAACATGTAGTGGAGTAGAAAGTACAGGAACCTGCTCTCAAATCTACTGAAGTAAAAGTTTAAAGTATCCACTGTAAAATCTACTTAAACAAAGTACAGATACCTGAAAAACTAAGTTAAGTACAGAACTTTTACTTCTGTACATTTGTTCCACCACTAATTATACATTTATTAGGGATGGGACGAGGCAATTTCTCCACAAGGCAAGACACAGCATGAGACTGGTCTATGAGAACGTGAATCAACTATACTAAATAAATTATGTTCACAATTTTGGCCTCACTTCTTTTTTTTTTTTTTTTTAATTTTTCTGTGCACAATTTTGTGCGACTTTTATCTTGCAAGATCTTGTGGTGGTAAATTTTGTCTCATCCCTAACGTTATTCTGTTTATTATGTCATTTTTATACTACGAGAATTAAAAAAAAAAAAAAATCTGTATATAATTGTTATGGTGCCATTATATAATCCAACATTTTAGGGCCAACAGGTTGCGTTTATTTTGATTTTGTCTCAAATGGATCGCAGGGGTCAATATCATCATCATCAACACTTTATTATAGACACGTAAACTTACCAAAAAAGATAAATATCCAAAAGACAACCCATAAAAGTTTACCCACAGGACCTTTTTAAGTGACAGGGTTCTAAAACTAACGTATTCGTTTTATAGCTTAACAATTAGGCCACTTTGATAAACTTTTATGAGAAATGTATTCCACTGTTCAACTGGGCTGGCAGTGAACTTTTTTTCCAGTTTTGTTCCATGTAGATAGACCTAGGCCTTGAGGAAATAATTACCATAAACCAGGGCAAAACATCTGCATCTTGACAGGTAAAATGCAAATCCTACCACAGAAGTCTGACATGCCCTTCACCCACAGAAGTTATGCACTCACATTGTTTTATTCGAAAAAGGCTCCTCAAGATTACAACCGAGTGGCAGAATTATGGGCCGCACAACAGATAAAATGTGTTTCTTTGCTTTTCTTTGGCCTGCTTTTTATTCATGGAGCTTTTATTAACTATATACGGAAAAATTGAAACTGAAAGTAGTTTCTTGTTGCACCGACACTTCAATTGTTGCACAAGTAGGACAGGGCATTTTTTATCATGATCAAGAACATTAGCGATAACAGTAAAATTGATGATATAAATGACTCTAAATACTTAACAATGGCCCAATATTTGACTTATTTAAAGGTGCTTTACCCATTTTTTTCATGTAGTAAAGTAAAATCAGCCCTGCCTCAGCACAGATATGTTGTAAAAGCATCTATTCGGGTCAAAATGATACCGCTGTGTGCTGAGAGTAGAACCTTTAAGGATGTTTAATATATATTCAATTGTTATAATTTATTTTAGTTTAGTCTTTATTTGTCAGGGACCATGTACACATACACTTTATAATAACTACACTTATAGAACGTGATTAAAAGCTTAAAAAATAGTCACTGTAGCAGAATATGTGTCCTTTAATGTCAGTGATAAATGTGAGCGTAGCAGCAGTGTTCCTGTTGTTTATCTGGTTTTCTGTTGAGATTAGCTGTCAGACACAAACTAAATATTTAGCACAGTTATAGACTTTTACACTTGTTGTTATACTGCAGCGACTCTTTCATATTGTTTAGTCTTGAGCTCCTACAGGACAAATTGCCATCACTCAACACTGCATTTTTGCCACTCGCTGCTAAAATTCAAAACGCATAACCTCTTTTATGTCGGTATTTCATTGCAGAGATGGAGAACAGTTTAAAAAACACGATACAAAAACAAGCATTTGAACTTACGGTTGTCTGGGCACGTCGAGTATGGCGACACCAGTGACCACAATTATCACAATGAGCAAAGAGACCAAACACGAGGCACAGAGGAGAACAGGGAGAGATGGAGAACAGGCATATATTACAACATACACAACTACACACATTGTAATACACATTGATACGCTCTAATGGGAAAAGCCAGAGTGACGCTACAGAGCTAATAATTAGTACTAAAATGACAAGTTATTTTGTGTGTGAAGATGATGCTGCACTTTTAGTTGAATTACTCTGGATTTAAAGGTAATTTATGAAAGAATTTAATCGTAAATTAGTTTGGTAACTGCTCATAACATAACTAAAGTATAGCAAAAGCATTATACAGTGAATTTTAGTAACAAATGCAGTTTTAGAAGTTTGTGTTAATGCAGCATTCCTAACAATGACATGACAACAAAAATAATATTCAATAGACCAGTGGTTCTCAAACTTTTTCAGTCGCGACCCCCAGAATAACAATAGTTCACATTCGCGACCCCCAAACACAAAAAATAGGCGACATGCAAAGTGATAAATTAGCCTTATATCTCATGTTTGACTTTATTTTGAGAATATAGACCTGGAAAAATGACTTTAATAGGCCAACAAATAGGAATGAACATTTACCACTGCATTTAAAGGGTGTCAAGCCTATTAATTATATTCTTCTTCATCATTTGGAGACCCCCAGAAATCATTTCGCGACCCCAATTGGAGTCCCGACCTCTAGTTTAAGAACCACTGCAATAGACTTTGAATGTTGACCAGATGAGGTGGTTCCTGTCATTTTGATTTCTCAATTTAAAGTACATAGGACTTTGCTTTTCTAAATCTGCTTTCGTTTGGTGGGACTGTACCTGTGGTAAATATTTATCATAGTTCTGCGTCAAGTTTCAGTTTGTGAAGAAAAATGGAAAAATAAAAGCTGAAGTGCCGAGTTCTAAAACAAGCAAATTAGATCCCAAACTATTTACAACAACTACAACAATGACACATTTTTCTATTTAAACAATCATTTAACAAAACAAAGGTGTTATCAGGTTTTATTATTTATCAAATCATAACTATTGTGTAAATTAAACTTGTTTTGGCCCTTGTTTATGCTATGATCACGTCTCCTGCTCATGTTCAATCAGGAAGTAACATTATGAACTTGAACAAAACTGAATTAAGCGATATTAAAAATTAAGCAATATTTTTTGTAAAATCTTAAATATTATCATGTTCTCCTGTCATATGCACTTTAAAATGCATTGTATTTTGCTTAAAGTCTATATGACGTATATGATTATATTTAAGATTTTACTTTTTATCCCCAGTTTGAGAGCATTCATAATGTTTATAGTTGTACTTCCTGGTTGGACACGAGCAGCAAATGTGACATATTTAAAAGTAATTTAACATGTGTTACCTAGCAACCAAAAAATCCATATAAGGGACACATTATTTACTTCTTTATTTATTTGAAATGGGCCAGTGCATAATAATCAACATGACCATGATGCCAGATTTAGTTGAAAAGGCTAATTTCCATCTGTAGCCGAATTAGATATGATTTGACAAAAAATAATACCTGATTACACCTTTATTTTGTTGAATAACCATTTAAACTGTCAGCTAAATGTGTCAGTTGTCTGTTGTAAAGTGTATTTTCAGCAGTACGTCGCTTTTTGATGACATCACAGAGAACTCAGTTTCAGAATTCAGCACTACTTCCTGCAATTTTCAACTTTATTTTTCAAAATTTCTTCACAAACTGCTGCTTATACGAACCTGTCACTTAGACTTTGGCCTTTAAAGACTGTGGTATCGCTCGTTTGTCCGAGAGAAACATTGAAAATACACTGCAGTCCCTCGCGGCCCACTGCTTGTTTCAGCTTTTATGCAACATCCGTCCCATCAAAAAATCACTACGTGCCCCTCCCTCGCCTGACGTCTAATCTAAAGGCTCTTCTCCTTGTCTTTGCTAATGCGTCGGGTTAGCTTGTTTGCTGAATAGGCGTCTTAGCACCATAAAAGAAGCGGTGTTTACATAAACGTGGAGCCGCTGAGCAGTAAAGTGTGGCTTACCTTGATTTCGGTGACGAGGATGTCCGTGATGCTGCCCAGGACCGTCACAAAATCAAACACATTCCAGGCGTCTTTTAGGTAGTTCTGAAAGACAATTGGTTATAATTTTGCTGTTGCGTAACTGTGTGTTTGAAGATGGTTTAAATGTTACTCACTAGAGGGCCAAATGCGATGATTTTGAGAATGCACTCCAGAGAGAACAGAGTAGTAAAGACGATGTTGAAGTTCTTCAGCATTGGCTCGTAAAAATCTGGAGCTCCGTGAAACTAAAATAATAATAAAAATAATAAAAATACATTTAAAAGTAGAAACATTTGATCAAAACTAGATACTCATTTAGCAATACAATTATCAAAAATCATATAAATGTGTCAAAGTTGGACACATTCACGGTTTTATAAAAGCCTTGAACT
The DNA here is from genome assembly GCA_019453435.1 of Rhinogobius similis. NCBI lineage: Eukaryota > Metazoa > Chordata > Actinopteri > Gobiiformes > Gobiidae > Rhinogobius > Rhinogobius similis. The sequence continues at coordinate 11,604,353 of CM033629.1, forward strand.
ATATCAGAATTGGGTAACACTTCATAATAACTACACTTATTCATGTCTTAATAAAGGAAATAGGTATTGAGCCTTTGCTTAGTTTCCAAATAGAGTTTCACAATTGTAGCATCGAAATATTGCCTCTAATCAATTTCAGTTTCTTTTTCTAGTTTTCCATATTACTGTTTTATGATATGCATTTAGATAATATTGTGAATGTTGTTTTAAAGATATGCAAAATTAGAATTTTGAGTATTGTTTGTAAGAAAAAAGTTATGTTGTAAACCTTCAAAGGGAATAAGGTGATATTTCTGCCCTTTTGTGATTAAATATAAAGATATTTAACTTTTGTCTGATGACACATTTCTATTGGATTGACATTATATCGTCATATCGTCATTATCAAGGTACTAATTTTATCAAATTCGCCGAGCTATGCACAGAGCATAGTCATACATAAAGTTGGTGAAGTGCCTGAGGACACAAAAATATGCAACACCAGGTGAAGCAATAGGACTGTCTGTTACTTTTTAAATAGTTAAGTCCAGATATTCCAAGTAAAACAAACAAACAGTGAAAGTGTGTGTCTTACCTTCATCATGAGCACAATAGTGTTGAGTGCAATCATGATCATTATGGAGTACTCAAAGGGAGCCGAGACCACAAACTTCCACATGCGATACTGAAATGATGTAGTGTTTTCCGGCATGTAGCGCGTCAGGGGCCTGGCATTGATGGCAAAGTCAATACACGCCCGCTGCAACAGAGAAATAAACAAGGGGCCATAAACACGTACAGTTTGATGGTGGTACTAGCACAGATGGTAGAATTTTACTAAACAGTACTGCGGTCACTGGTTTCTTTGGTAAAGGGTCATTCTGTCACGTTTAATGGTTTGTGGAAGTTGAAGCTTTGACCATTATTTGGTGCATTTCAGAATTCACATTGTATTTCAATGTTAACAGGTCTGTGCCTGATTTGATCATGTACACGTCTATTGTAAAGCCTCTATTCAGGTGAAAATTGGTCCACTGTGCACTCTCTTAACCTTTCCAGCAAGATGAATTCTCATGTTCACAAACTCTAGAGAATTTATGTTGTCCAGGCTCACCCTGATCTGTGATAGGGTCCACCAGTGGTGCAGAACTAGACCAAGCATAGGGAAGCTTATGGTTTGGAGGAAGCCAAAAATCAAACCAAAACAAACATCAGAATCAGAATCAGTTTATTGCCTATGTCAGTGATCAAAATTCACAAACATAGGAACTTGCTTCGGCAACCTAAAACAATGAATAAAATATAATAAAATATATAAAAGAGGCATGCATAAGATTAAGAATAAGATAAAATAAAATAGACTATGATAGACTAAGACTATATACAGAAATGTACAGTTGGCAGACAGTGCAAATGTAGCAATGCGCTGTAGTCTCTGTTTGTCCCTGGCTGTGGCTCCAGCGTACCACATGGTGATGGAGGAGGTGAGGATGGACTCGATGATGGCCGTGTAGAACTGCACCATCATCTGCGCCGGCAGCTTGGCTTTCCTCAGCTGCTGCAGGAAGTACATCCTCTGCTGGGCCTTCTTGATGATGGAGCTGATGGTCGGCTCCCACTTGAGGTCCTGAGTGATGGTGGTGCCAAGGAAGCGGAAAGAGTCCACGGTGGTGATGGGAGAGTCTGTCAGGGCAAGGGGGGGCAAAGGGGCTGAGACTTTCCTGAAGTCCACGATCATGTCCACTGTCTTCTGGGCGTTGAGCTCCAGGTTGTTGTCGCTGCACCAGGACACCAGCCGGTCCACCTCCCTCCTGTAGACAGACTCATCGCCGTCCGAGATGAGTCCGATGAGGGTGGTGTCGTCTGCAAACTTGATCAGTTTTACAGAGTCGTGGCTGGAGGTGCAGCAGTTGGTGTACAGGGAGAAGAGCAGAGGAGAAAGTACACAGCCCTGTGGAGTTCCTGTGTTGATAGTCCGAGTCTCTGAGACATTCTTCCCCAGCCGCACGCACTGCCTCCGGTCCGTCAGGAAGTCAGTGATCCACCTGCAGATGGAGTCAGGCACGTGGAGCTGAGAGAGCTTGTCCTGGAGCAGAGCAGGGATGATGGTGTTGAATGCAGAGCTGAAGTCCACAAACAGGACCCTGGCGTAGGTTCCCGGGGAGTCCAGATGCTGCAGGATGAAGTGGAGGGCCAGGTTGATGGCATCGTCTACAGATCTGTTGGCTCAGTAGGCGAACTGCAGTGGGTCCAGGGCGGAGGAGGTGAAGGACTTGAGATGGGGCAGGACCAGGCGCTCAAAAGACTTCATGACAACAGGCGTCAGCGCCACAGGCCTGAAGTCATTAAGTCTAGTGATCGGGGGCTTCTTGGGGACAGAGACGATGATGGACGACTTGAAGCAGGCTGGGACATGGCATGACTCCAGAGAGGTGTTAAAAATATCTGTGACGACAGGGGTCAGCTCATCTGCACAGTGTCTCAGGGTGGCGGGGAAGACACCTTCTGGTCCAGCAGCTTTTCGGAGGTTGGACTTCCAAAACTGTCTTCTTACATTGTCCCTATGTAGTGAAAGGCCGGTGGGGAAGGTGGGGGGACCCGGGGTAGGATTGGCAGAAATGTCCATTGTAGTGAGATGGGTGGGGGAGGGGGTTGAGATTTCGAATCGTGAATAGAAGGAAGCTAGCTGTTCAGCTAGTCTCTGGTCATCGGCAGCATGGGGGGCTTTGGACTTGTAGTTGGTGATCTGCCTAAGCCCCTTCCAAACAGCAGAGAAAGACTACTTTAGGCATGTATTGTACAGAGATCTAGCTCTTGACACCTCCCTGCTAAATCTGTACTTTACGCCTTTGTAGCTCTCTCTGTCCCCAGCTCTGAAAGCTGCCGCCTTCTGCTGCCTTAGCTGCCTCAGTTTGGGTGTGAACCAGGGCTTGTCGTTGTTATAAATAACCCTGGTGCGTGTGGGAATGATACTGTCCTCACAGAATTGGATGTATGACGTCACAGTGTCCGTGTACTCATCCAAACCATCCGTGGCAGTTTTGAACACATCCCAGTCTGTAATGTCCAAACACGCGCGTAGCTCCTCCACTGCCTCACTGGTCCACTTCTTAGAAGTCCTCACTACAGGTTTGGAGAGATTCAGCCTCTGTCTGTACGTGGGGATCAGGTGGATCATGGCGTGATCTGAGAGCCCTAGGGCAGCACGAGGAACCGTGCGGAAGGACCCACTCACTGTAGTGTAACAGTGATCCAGCGTGTTCTGCTCTCTGGTCGGGCATGAGAGCAGTGTTTGGAGATCACAGTCACAACGGAGTACCAAGCGTTGTTGATGAAGAAACAGAGGAGCTGGAATCCCTCCAGGTGCAGCGCGCAGTCCGGGATCGACTCGCTGAGCCACGTCTCCGTGAAGCATAAAACTGAAGACGAAGAATAGTCTGTTTCTATACATCAGCAGCGCCAGTTCGTCCATCTTGTTGCTGAGTGAGCGGACGTTGGAGAGGAAAATCCCAGGTAAGGGCGCACGCGCACCGTGTTTCCGAAGGCGCACGAGAGCCCCCACGCGCTTTCCTCTTCGGCGGCGTCTCACTCTCTTGACCAAAACTAGTGCCAAATCTGCAGCAAACGCTAAAAAAACTGGAAATAGGTCCGTGGGGGTAAAAGACATGGCGGCACGATGGACGTAATTTGACCTATTTTAGGACAAATGCTGACTTTTTTTTTTCTTTTCAAAAACATGCACGGAAAGATGACTGTGCATTTTTCTCCACTGGATTTAACACAATTTAAATGTTTCTGCCTTTCCTGCTGCTGTGACGCTTCACCCAAGTTTTTTTTTTTTTGGGGGGGGGTTTTCCCCGGCTTTTAGCAAGAGCCTCTCCAGATTGATTAATGTGCAGAGCTCTATTCAAAGTGTCTAAACATTACACGATGTTTGTTTACAATCTGTGACACAGCTCATGTCACTTCAAAACAGTCTTACTCAATATCTTTATATTAGTTTTGCAAGTGTAAGTTTTACCTCGTTCTTTTCCAGGCTGCACTCGGATAGGGCCTTGTCTCCCTGCTCCTGGAATGTGATGATGATCAGAGCCACAAAGATGTTGACGAAGAAGAAAGGAAAAACCACAAAGTAGACAACATAAAATATGGACATCTCGATCCTGTATCCGGGACTGGGGCCTGTGTCTTCAAACGTGGCATCCACAGAGTGCTTCAACACGCTGCAAGAGACACAGGACCAATTTAGACATCTATTAATACATTTGAATTTTATAGAGCTATGAATTTACATTTGAATTTTATAGAGCTATGAATTTTATAGATCACTTTTTGTAATGTTTTGTCTTTGCCACAGAGACAGATGCTTCTTGGTGTTGTCGTGTCTTTAGATATATATTTCTATTTTGCCTTTGGGGCTGTGGCCGAACAAATACATTTGTGGTTGACTAAAGGGGGCGTGGCAAAAGCTTTCAAAACTATTCAATATCTTTAAGATCTGACCATGTATCTGATCCAAACAGCACTCAAAAGACTACAATAACACAGGACTTCATGCAAAAACGGACTATTCACCTTATTCCTGAAGTTGCTGTACGCGCCGCCGTCTTGTTTCTGTTGTATTAGTTTACATGGAGCAGACGAGCTCAACAGAAAATAAGTTCTACACGGACTAAAAAGCCGTTTTCAGATGCCCAGGAAATCGGTGCGTTGTTGACTTGTTGTTGCTCGTGTTCATTGAACATTTTATACAAATCAACCTATCGTAGAAAGGGTTTCAGGGGTTGGCATCCGGACGCCGTTTAAAGATCGAGACGTTTTGACTTTTATCCAAAAGTCATTGTCAATCAGAAAGCTGGTATGGGAACTTGCTCCTCTAAGTAGTGGGAGTCCTGCCCCCAGGGAGGAGTCACTGAATACCTGTCTTTGTTTGGAAAATTGTTTGTTTGTCACCTGGGACTTGATTAATTGGTCTGTCTTGTTTGATTAATAGTTGGCCTCACCTAGTTTCACCTGTGACTAAGGTCTATTGTTCTATTGATAGCTGGCTGTTGCTCCCTCCTCACTGCTGATTACCTCTTTAGCATTTGACTGGTCTATTGATCTAGACCAAGGTTTTAGAATGCTGTCATAAATCTTGGCTAGATTAAATCTTAAGCCCCCATTCCTGTTTAGAGAAGGATTTTCTCTTTTTACAAAAATAGCCTCCTTTGCTCCTCTTTCAAACCAGTTCTTCTCTCTGCTCAAAATCTTCACCTCACTGTCCTCAAACGAGTGATTTGTAGCTTTTAGGTGCAGATGGACCGCACTCTGCGGTCCGGTGGAGGCAGATCTTCTGTGTTGGTACAGCCTTTTGTGCAATAGCTGTTTTGTTTCTCCTATGTAACGTTCTTTACAACTGTCCTCACTGCACTCTATCGAATAAACTACATTGCTCTGTTTCTCTGTCGGCCTCTTGTCTTTCGGGTGGACCAGTTTCTGTTTCCTCGGAGGAAGAACACGTCCATCGTGCCCTCTCAGCTTGTGGTTATCCCAACTGGGCCTTTAACAAAGTCAGAAGAGCCAAGAAACAGAACAAAAAGGATAAAGACCCCAGCAGGAGGGGGGTCTCTATCCCTTATGTCTCGGGCTTGTCTGAGAAAGTTCAAAGGATTTTTAGACAACACGACATCCCTGTTTATTTCAAACCTGGCAACACACTTAAACAGAGAGAAGAACTGGTTTGAAAGAGGAGTAAAGGAGGCTATTTTTGTAAAAAGAGAAAATCCTTCTCTAAACAGGAAAGGGGGTTTAAGATTTAATTTAGCCAAAATTTATGACAGCATTCTAACACCTTGGTCTAGATCAATAGACCAGTCAAATGCTAATGAGGTAATCAGCAGTGAGGAGGGAGCAACAGCCAACTATCAATAGAACAATAGACCTTAGTCACAGGTGAAACTAGGTGAGGCCAACTATTAATCAAACAAGACAGACCAATTAATCAAGTCCAAGGTGACAAACAAACAATTTTTCCAAACAAAGACAGGTATTCAGTGACTCCTCCCTGGGGGCAGGACTCTCACTACGTAGAGTAGCATATAAGCCCAAGTTCCCATACCAGCTCTCTGATTGACAATTACTTTTGGATAAAAGTCGAAACGTCTCGATCTTTAAACGGCGTCCGGATGCCAACCCCTGAAACCCTTTCTACGATGGACCACACCTGGACGAATGTTTACATCGACAAATCAACCTACTTTATGTAACATTTTAGAGGCAAGACTTTTCCCTCGTTCTCGTCAAACAGAAGTGCGTTTACAACAAAAGTGTGGATCTGTGGCAAAAAACGACAAAAGTGGGCGGGGCGGAATAAGGTGAATAAATACTGGAAAGAAGTAGGAAACAGTGAATTCAATGTAAGACCCACCTCATTTTGGCAGTTTTTCTCGAAAAGTACATACCCAAATGAAAAAGCTTATTGCATGGCAAACTTACAGTCTATAGACTTGTATGATGTGTCATTTGAAAGCTAAGACCTTCTAGTTTCAGAATCTGTGCATTAGATTTGTCTGAGTGAAATACAACTGGCAGTACACCTGTTCAAACACACCCCAAAAGTCGTTTTTTTGGTCTCGAAAAAAAAAAGAGAAAATAAAAATGTCTTCCTGAAGACATACTTCATGCTGTGCTATTGAAACTCCCCACAGCAGCTGTCCACCTTGTTGACAACAACTGTGTGAAATTTCAGACTTCTAGATACAACCATTTTGATGTTGAGCAGCTTTTTGTATGAAATAACCCTAATCCGAACAAGAGGTCCTTCTCTGTGCCAAATGTGCCAAACTGCTTTTCATGCATTTTGCCACTCTAATGACCCTGAAAACCACATTTGGTCATTTTGGTGACTATAAATATCCATTATAGATTATTTTTTTCATAAACTTTCTCAAATCAAAGGCAGGTCGTGCGTACAGACGTTCCGCTGCGTAAATGATGCGTAAAATGATGTCTTGGTCTCTTTACGCACGTAAAAAGCAGATCTTGGCCTCAATGAACCGGCATGTCCCGCCCCTCTTTTGAAAGCTCTGGTGATTGGCTAGAAGAATATGTGATTGACTTACTGAATCACCAATGGCATTGCAGGCTGTGACGCCATTACGCACGCGGAGCTGACGCTCCTCGCGTGTCAAAATGGATGCGTTCGCTTTGTTCAAAGGGCTCTCCCTCTGGAAGTACTCGACGGAAAATTGCACGGATAGGCTCGTTTTGAAGCCAAGACTGAGTAGAAAACGACCATACCCAAGCCGAACCGCTCAAGCCGAAGATATCTGTGTAAAGTGATGCGCAAAAGTTATGTTTTTATTGCTTTTGTGTTACTGTCAAATGAAGAAGATGCGTTTACGGGTGGATATCAACAAATGGATTATATTATTTGAAATAACAACTGGATATTCTTATTTTGTGGACTGTGATGGGCAGAAAGAGTGCACACACTTCTGGATTGGATTTTGTTTGCGTCTTGAGGAGCCAACGAAAGGTAAGAAATGCGAGACGAACAGTTTGGTTATGTTACAGTTTGATAACTTACAAGTATTTTGTGAGGTGATTTAGCGAGGATTGAACATTTTAGACGTTTAGTGGTGACTCTAAGCTTTCAAATGACATATAACATGTCTGTATTGAAAACATTTGTTTTTAATGAATGACGCATGTATGTAAAAACTCGAAAACTGTCCCTGATCAGGGACGGTGGGTTTTAAAAGGTTAAAAGTATTATGAAACTTTTGTTGTCCAATTTAAATCCCTATTATCTACATACAAAAATGTTAACTAAAACAAATGTTGGTCAACTAAAGGCTAAAGTTTATGCTCTATGAGGCGCATTTTGGACACACATAGAGGCTTCTGACTGTCCTCTACATTGTTTTGTGTTGCAAGACTACAACTGCAAAAAAATACGATTAATACAGAAAAGTAAAGTAAACAGAGTATTTACGTTAGATAAATTAGATTAAACTCATGATTAGTTCCAAAATCTTCAGCATATCTTCTCATTTCTGCTGTTGTCCCATTTAATCCTTATTGTCTAAACAAAATAAATAGTCGACCAATACAAATCGACTAAGACAGCATCGTTGTTACTAATCGATTAACTTGTTGTATAAATGTTTACGAACGAAAATGGAGCACAAATGAGCCTCAAGACACCATCGATCGATCAATTGACCCAACGACTAACAGCAATACTTCGTTTTGACGCTGGTGTATGAAAGTAACTGTTGAAGTAGATGAAACTCTTTGCACAAATAGTCTGCCGTACACCTGTTATTTGGCCCCAAGGCGACTGTGGCCCATCCCAAGTCAGCCATACACATTGAGCCAAATTATCTTTTATTGTACTCTGAATAGCGATGCGTTATTTGGCAAGAGAGAAGTGGTCTCTATGGATAAAAAAACCCTCCATCTCGGACTCAAATTGACCACTGCAGACTTGAAACAACACACAGGAGCCTTATATTAAATGCACCCGTCAAAGTGTAGTGCAAATCTTCAAGGACGATATTTCCCCTCGTGGTGGCGTTTATTTCGTTTGACAGGTGTTCTTTAGTGTCAAGGTATTTTCCGACCGAGCTGTGAACCGGAGACGGACTTACGTTGGCCAGCCCTCCCCCGTGGATACAGTGAAGAGGGTGAGGAAAGCCCACAGCACGTTGTCATAGTGGAAATCGTATTTTTTCCACTCTCGGGGTTTGGCAGACACCTCGTCTTTGTCATAGTCCAGAAATTTTCCCCTGCAAAACAGCGAGAGCATTTGGGAGAGTGCACAGTGACGACGTGAGGGTTTAAAGCGGTGGTTTTCAGAAGTGCAGGGATGTTACGAGTTCAGATTTTACAGAGAGAAAGAAATAAATATCACGATTTAATGGTTATTTACAATTACGGAGACCAAACAACAGAGGAATCTTCAATTTTCTCTCATTCACACAGTCTAACACATTACTTTTACTTAATTTCGTGACAAACGGAGACTCCCGCACACTGGCTACTTGCAAAAAGGTGTAGTTTTATTTACAGGTGAGCAACGTTTCGGCAACTAGGCCTTCGTCAGGCAAATGGTTGTCTGAGAGCTAAAGGCCGCCTTAAATAGGAGTGGTAAGGCGGCCTTTAGCTCTCAGACAACCTTTTGCCTGACGAAACACCTTTTTGCAAGTAGCCAGTGTGCGGGAGTCTCCTTTTGACCAATTTTCTACGTGTGTCACGCATGTTTCTTCCTACGCACCTTCCTATCAGAATGATGTGCGAAGCACCGTTTTAACTCAATTTCGTGACAAAATCAAACTTTCTGAATGACAAAATTAAGCCATTGTGACATAAACAGACAGATAAAACAGTACTTTACATTTAGGTCTATTTTTTGGAGTATAGATTGACAAAAAAATACTTACTTTTGCTTCTTAAATTCTCACAATTATTATTTTTTGCTTTTTATACAGCCAGATAAAACAGTACTTTACATTTAGGTCTATTTTTTTGGAGTATAGATTGATTTAAAAAGCCAGAATTTTGCATCTAAAATTCTCCCCTTTGGTATTTTTTTTGTTTCTTATGATTGTATTGTGATCTGAATAATCAGGATTCTCGATTAACCAAATGATATTGACATCCACAGTTAAGAGTATATTTTGGGTAGATTTGAGATTTGAAAACGTTAAACCTGGTTCTCTGGTAGTTCTTGTTTGGTCTTTGATTTTTAAGTCATCGTTCAGTCCAAGATTAGTTCGAGTTGGGTATATCAAAATTTTTCAGGTCATGATATAATCTTCAAAACTAAAAAAAGAAAAAAACATAATTGTGAGAAACGTAGAAAGCGACAATGAGTGATTTCAGTTCAATCTATTCTCCAAAAAAGTCAAAATATGTGTAAAGTACTTTTTTATCTGGTTGTTTATGTGTTTTTTTATTCAGAATGTTTGATTTCATAAAGCTGGATTGTTAAAGAAAGCAAATTATGGATTTCACTGCTGTTTGGCCAAAATAACAAAATCCTGATGTTTCTTCTCAACACAAAAATTTGATATCGTGACATCTTTCGTTCTAGAACAGTCTTTGTTTAGTATTAGAGAGTGTTTTTTACATACGTACCAAATCAAAACTGGGACTAAATTGGGTCTAACCTGGAACTAAACCTGACCTAAACCAGGACTAGAGAAGGACCAAACCATGTCCACGTTTTGACCCAAATTATGACTAGATTTATTCTCGTTTGGTCCTTGTTTTGTCCTTGATTTAGTTTTTGGTTTAGTCCTTCTTTAGTCTTATAAATTACCCTGAAATAAGACCTGGTTATGGTTCAATCTTTGGTCAGTCCTGGTTCAATCCATGTTGGTTTATTTCAAAGTTAGTCATCGATTAATACTTCATTTACTCTTTGTTTAGCCGTATAACTCACGGTTCAGTGTAGTTAAAAGTTTAGTAATGCGGATTTTTACTTGATTTCTCATCCTCATTTACAGCTGGAGTGGAGATTTAGACCCTTTGCAATCCCTTAAAGTTACTGGGTGTTAATTAGTGAGAAAAGAAAAGGATTGTAGACCAACTTGCAGTCCTTCTCCAGCCCCTTGGACTCGTCTGTGCAGTAGAAAAACTTGCCCTTGAACAACTGCACCGCGATGACGGCGAAAATGAACATGAAGAGGATGTAAACGATCAGGATGTTCAGGACGTTCTTCAGAGAGTTCACCACACAGTCGAACACAGCCTGGAACACAAAACAATACAGTACTTTTATATTATCAAACAATGAAATTTCTTTATTAATACGTAATAATCAACAAAGGCTAAGGTTTAGTCCCTTTTTAATCATTACTCCAAACCAATAACTACGAGGTTTGCAACTAATTATCAAGTGATTGCAACCAGGGGAGTAGACAGAGGGGGCAAAGGGGTCTGTTGTCCTGGGCCTCAGGGTCTTTGGGCCCAGAATTGGATCCTCTTCTTATTAATTAAAGTGCCCATGACAGGGTGAATTACTTATTTTACTAAAACACAGTTAAGATCATTGTATTTAAGATTCTTCCAAAGAATGAACTATTTTTATCTAAGTTTGGCAATTTTTTTTAGGTTTAAATTTTCACTTCCTGGTTATAAATCATGACATCACACTAGGAAATCCTGCAACTGTTACCTAGCAACCATGTTATACACTGGGCCAGAACTCCTATAATCTCACAGACATTATCATTTAAGAAGTACAAATATATGGGAACGTCTTTATTTTGTTGAATTGATGTTTAAAGGATCGGGAAAATGCGTTTGTTGGTTGTAAATTGTCCCAGGCGTGTCTCCCTAGTGTGATGTCATCATGTTTTTGAATTCTCCTCTGCTTCCTGTAAATTTCAACCCATTTTTCAACTTTTCTTCATAATTTGACTCTTGATTGGTGTAGAACTGTTATTTATATTCACAACAGGTTTTCTTCCACCAAATAAAGTCAAAACTAGAAAATCATAAAAACCTGTCATACGCACTTTAATATTAGCGAGGGGTCCACGTGAGAGTTCTTGCCCCGGGTCCCCAAATTTATTTCGACGGGCCTGATTGCAACTATAAAAAGTAATCTTATTCCTATTTTGATAATCACAATGAATATCTGGATTATACAGACTCTAAAACACACGTGAAGAGAACTTCTATGACAAAGACAGAGCCATTATTAAATCAAAATGTAAAAAAATAATAAACTATTTCAGATTTTTATCAGTAATACATTTTAGTAGTAGATATGATTTGTGAATATTGTATTTCAAAAGTCAAAAAGAAAAATAATCGCTGACAAGTCAACTACTAAAACAATTGTTAGTGACGGCTCTAATTAATTATTATAATTACACTATTTCAGTTCATATTTAACCCTTCATTCCTGATTTAACCCTTTCAGTTTTGTTTTGATGGGCATCTGGATTGGCAGACATTTATCTATTTGTTTATTTCATTGTTTGGATGAGCAGTGTAACTTAAATGTAGAGTTCAGTTCATCAGTAATCGGTTCATCGATAATAGATTATTCAGGTCACAATATAATCGTAAGAGCTAAAATGTATGACGGTGAGAATATTAGGTATCGAAAATTATTCTAGTTCAAACTATACTCCAAAATAGTTAAAATATGTGTAACATACTTTTTAATCTGGCTGTTATGTGACAATATCATTACTTTTTCACTCAGAAAGTTTGATTTCATATTAAAGATTGACAAAAAATAATCATAAATTGTGATTATTCTCATTACTACTGCATTCAGTAAAAATGATTTAGTAATCGACTAGTTAGTGCTTCTTTTTTTTTGCGACTAGTGAAACGATTATTTCTATTGTATATTTAGATTTTTCAAATACATTATCAGCCAAATAAAGTTGAAATATGGTGACTGACAGCTTCTAGATGAAGAATATTTATAAATGAAGTGTATTAATGATGAAAATTAGCTATTGTCTATTCTTTTTTGACATTTTGATTGAATGATATCACTGTCTTTGTTATAAAAGATTTTTTGACATGTGTTTTAGAGTCTGTATTGTCCAGTTAACGATTACGATTATTAATTAGGATAGCCAATTAGTCATGATTTGTTAAACAACTGTGATTATTAAAATGGTTGTGTATAATCCAAATAGTAATTAGAGCTCTATATACAACATATGGGAGGCCTACTTCAATACAAAATAATATTAAATAATAATAAAATTTTAAAAAATCCAGTACATTTTCATTGGAAATTTTTTTTGTTTTGTTTTGTGGTTGTGAGGGCTGTTTTCTGTTTATCAATGTGATTTTCATTTGTAAATCATCTGACCAGACAGCTTTGAATTTGAGCTTGTTAAAATAATCAATTAAAGGTGTGTGGCTTTAAGGATAAGCCCTTTCAGCTTTCTGCCACACTCCATCACGTTTTGTGTTGTTTTGTTTCATATGGACTTCTGTTTTTTTTGATTATGTGAAAATAAATCAAATCAAATCAAATTATTAGTCGATTAATTGTTGCAGCCTTAATCGTTACACAAAAATCTGACACACCTAATTAGAACAAACTGCAAAACTAAAAACCAAAAGAGCTTTACCTTGAGTTTGGGCAGGCGTTTGATGGTTTTGAGCGGCCGCAGCACCCGAAGGACCCGTAAAGATTTGATGGTGCTGATGTCTTTGCCTTTGGTCCCCCTGCAGTGAAGAGTCGAGTTAACGCACTGATACAAGCTCCGCTCAGCCCTGGCCACCACACTTTCTGTACAACTGAGACGAGAGGGTAAAGGCCACTAACACAAACACAAAAGAGAATAGACTTCGCCTTCGCAGGGGTTTCAAATAGAAAAATGTGATTGTAAATAGTAAAATAACTGTTTGGATACTGGATAAAGCCACAAATTTACTCATGCAACTTTTTTATCTTCATGTTTTTTTAGAGGTGCGCGATATATTGAACTTTAGATAATATTGTGAATGTTGTTTTGAAGGTTTTAATATTAAGTATATCCTTCATTCATTCATTTTCTACCACTTATTCCCGTTCCCGGGGTTGCGGGTGACTGGAGCCTATCCTTAAGTATATCGTTTATAGTAAAATTATGCAAAAAGAGCTGATTAAAAATAAATATAAGGGTATAAGGTGACATTTCTGCACTTTTGTGATTTAATTTGACAAACATTTCACATTAGTCTGATAATTAAACCTCAACTAATACTTTTAAAGACATGTTTTGACACATTTCTGTTGGATTTACATAATATCATCTGAATATCCTAATCAGGAAACTCATAAAAAATATCACTATTTTCTTTTTTGTCAATATCGCACACCTCTATTTATTCTTTCTACGTATTTCTACATATATTTAATACATGGAAATTAAATTTGTTTTCAAAAAGTTAGAAAGTTAAATATTTAAAAGAGATAGTTCAAGGTTAATTTCTGATAATAAATAAATTAATGTTGTCTACTTAAAAGTGCACTGTGTAACTTTTCTGGTCCGTTTGTCTCTGTGAACATGTAGTTGCTTTGTCAGGAATATTCCACAATATGACATTAAAATCTCCATGGAGACGAACAGGTGGTGTAACCAGGCTAAGTTACAGGTAAGATCTGTGGAGAGGCGAGTCTGTTCACAATGTGTTTTTAAAGTATTAAAAAAAACGGTTTATATTCAAGGCAAAGCAATAACATCTCCATGGAAACAGGCTACTCACTGTTAGAAGTTAACTAATACTTGAATTACACCTTATCTAATTGTATTTTTCATAAAAGAGAAAATAAATAGACCCAGAATGTAAAAAAAAAATCCAGAATGGAGGCAAAATAAAGCAGACCACAATATGTTTCAATGGTTTAAGTACATCGGATTTAACGGTTTTAAGTCTTTTATATTAAAACATTATATTAAAACACAAACAACAATTTATCATTTCCACGGTAGAAATGTCAAGTTTGTTTTCTTCTAATGTTACAATACTAAAATTTTAAACTCAATTTCAATGACTTTTAGGATCGATTTTGACTTTTAGCATCAATTAAAATCTGATTATCAATACTTTAAACAACTGTATTTGCTTTTCGATGAGGCATTGGCTTGATTTTGATACCACAACAATAATAAAAAACACAACACAAAATAACAGTACTTTTAAAACTGCACAATAGGGGAATAGTTGATGACTATGTTTTTTTGTACTGCAATATTTTAAAATACTTTTTGGTCAGTTTAATAATGCTTTCGTTTTGTTCAAAAAATAAAATAACACTACAGTTTAGCTGAAATTGTTATGGTTTACGTTAAATAAAAACAAATTACATGTACATTTCTGAATTTCTGTCTTATACTAGTTCTGATGAAGCTCAAGATCATCAATATTTATCAATATTTGCTCAAAGCAGTATCTAGTTTTGATTTTTATTATCGATTAATATCTGATTATCAATACTTTTGATAACTGTATTTGCTTTTCCGTTAATAAAAGATGGAAAGAACACTATTTCTAAACCTCAAAATTGTACTTAAGCTTCACAAAAACAATAATTCACAGTTAAATTAGTAAAATATGTGTAGATAACGCAAAAAAACTATTACGGGGTCAACATTTCTCTAAGTATTTGTGCAGCCTTCATCAAAAATGCTAAGTACCTTTCACAATCTCCTATCAAACAATAGTAAAAGTCTTAACAATAGCCTTGATTTTTCATAATTTGTGATATTCTGACCCGGTTTAGTCCTGTTTTAGTCCTGGTATAGTCCTGGTATAGTCCTGGTATAGTCCTGGTTTAGTCCTAATTTAGTCCTAATTTGGACCTGGTTTAATCCTAGTTTAGTCCTGGTTTAGTCCTAGTTTAGTCCTATTTTAGACCTGGTTTAGTCTTGGTTTAGTCTTGCTTTAATCCTGGTTTAGTCCTGGATTAGACCTGGTTTAATCCTGGTTTAGTCCTGGATTAGACGGGGTTTAGTCCAGGTTTAGTCCTGGTATAGTCCTGGTTTAGTCCTAATTTAGTCCTAATTTAGACCTGGTTTAGTCTTGGTTTAGTCCTGGTTTAGTCTTGGTTTAGTCCTGGTTTAGTCTTGGTTTAGTCCTGGTTTAGTCTTGGTTTAATCCTGGTTTAGTCCTAGATTAGACGGGGTTTAGTCCTGGTTTAGACCTGGTTTAGTCTTGGTTTAGTCTTGGTTTAATCCTGGTTTAGTCCTGGATTAGACCTGGTTTAATCCTGGTTTAGTCCTGGATTAGACCTGGTTTAGACCTGGTTTACACCTGGTTTAGTCCTGGTTTAGTCTTGGTTTAATCCTGGTTTAGTCCTGGATTAGACGGGGTTTAGTCCTGGTTTAGACCTGGTTTAGTCTTGGTTTAGTCTTGGTTTAATCCTGGTTTAGTCCTGGATTAGACCTGGTTTAATCCTGGTTTAATCCTGGTTTAGACCTGGTTTAGTCCAGGTTTAGTCCTGGTTTAGTCCTGGTATAGTCCTGGTTTAGTCCTAATTTAGTCCTAATTTAGACTGGTTTAGTCTTGGTTTAATCCTGGTTTAGTCCTGGATTAGACCTGGTTTAATCCTGGTTTAGTCCTGGATTAGACCTGGTTTAGACCTAGTTTACACCTGGTTTAGTCCTGGTTTAGTCTTGGTTTAATCCTGGTTTAGTCCTGGTTTAGTCTTGGTTTAATCCTGGTTTAGTCCTGGATTAGACCTGGTTTAATCCTGGTTTAGTCCTGGATTAGACCTGGTTTAGACCTGGTTTAGTCCTGGTTTAGTCTTGGTTTAATCCTGGTTTAGTCCTGGATTAGACGGGGTTTAGTCCTGGTTTAGACCTGGTTTATTCCTTGTCCTTGTTAAATCCTTTCATGTTAAATTTTTTTCATATTTCAAAAGTGTTTGACACGTTGGACAAAATGAGGACAAAACTATCTTACCTGTCACCAAACCCACTGATGATATCATACCTTGATTTTCATAATTCCATTGAAATCGCATCATGTTCCACTTCACTTTTACCTCCATTAGTGGATTCAACCTGTATTTGCTCTCAAACTTTTAAAGGGTCTATTAAAAGAGCTCAATTTTTCCGCCAGATACACTTTTAACAACGCCGTCTCCTCCTCCAAACATGCACACGTTTGGACTCGGCGTCGCTCAGTAGCAGAGGTTCTTATCTGTCATTTGGCGTAATCACATTGCGTGCGGGTGTACCAAGTCATTCCTATTGACACTAATCTCGTTAAGTACGACTTATTGGTGCGTAATTCCCACACAGCGGCACACGCACCGCTTCACGACCGACCTCGCACAAATGCATGCGCCGCCGCACCATTCCCCACACATGAATCACGTAATCCTCATTCACAACTGCGCTCTAATCTCTAGTTTGTTCTGGCATGCACTGGGACTTAACAAAAAGGAGGCGCCGCTCGTCCTTTTGTTGAGGGAGTTCACGCATGCAGACGTTCGCTGTGCATCAGGGATCGGTATCGCCAAGATTCGAACGTGGGAAATACAGTAAACTTGGTGATACGGATCTTCGTTGTGTTCAAAGGCTGTAAATGCATTGCTCTTTTGAACGCTTGAGTTATTTCCAGGCTCAAAGTGCAGAGAATTAAGTTAGAAGCGGACTGTTTTTGTTCATATACTGTACCTTTGACTCGTCAGATTTCCCTACACATTTGATCTGAGATATATCATTTTTAAAAACAGAGATTGAGTAAAACCTTGTGGCAGGAGAGAAGACAAAGTGACTCAACCAAATAAAATGGATGAGGCACAAATCCCTGCCGTTCTCTATGGTAATTGTGTGGCCTGAAGGCAGTTTTCATTCACTCATTGTATTTTTATTGTATTCGAATATCCATGGGTTTCAGAATGACTAAAAAATTAGGACGGTTGCCGTAGCAATTGCCATTTTAAAACAAATGATCTTTTGAATGGTGGAAAGTTCTTGTCGTTCCCCTGTTTAAGTCATTTGCCGAATTTGCGTCAGTCGTGCTAGTCGTTAGCTTCACTATATGTTGATTTAAAACAGGGCTATTCAATTTAAGGCCCGGGGGACAAATCCGGCCCTGCAAGGGACAAGATCCGGCCCTCGACCCATCTTGAAAAATATAGAAAATATTGTATGTCTTGTTAGTGGTTTACTCCTGTTTTTGTCCTGGTTTGGACCCGGTTTAGACCTGGTTTAGTCCTAGTTTAGACCTGGTTTAGACCTGATTTAGTCTTGGTATAGTCCTGGTTTAGTCCAGGTATAGTCCTGGTTTAGTCCTAATTTAGTCCTAATCTAGACCTGGTTTAGTCGTAGTTTAGTCCTGGTATAGACCTGGTTTAGTCTTGGTTTAGTCCTGGTTTAGTCCTGGATTAGACAGGGTTTAGTCCAGGTTTAGTCCTGGTTTAGACCTGGTTTAGACCTAGTTTACACCTAGTTTAGTCCTGGTTTAGTCCTGGATTAGACTGGGTTTAGTCCAGGTTTAGTCCTGGATTTAAACCTAGTTTACACCTGGTTTAGTCCTGGTTTAGTCTTGGTTTAATCCTGATTTAGTCCTGGATTAGGCAGGGTTTAGTCCAGGTTTAGTCCTGGATTTAGACCTAGTTTACACCTGGTTTAGTCCTGGTTTAGTCTTGGTTTAATCCTGGTGTAGTCCTGGATTAGACGGGGTTTAGTCCAGGTTTAGTCCAGGTTTAGTCCTGGTTTAGACCTGGATTAGATGGGGTTTAGTCCAGGTTTAGTCCTGGTTTAGACCTGGATTAGATGGGGTTTAGTCCAGGTTTAGTCCTGGTTTAGACCTGGTTTAGTCCTTGTCCTTGTTAAATCCTTTCATGTTACATTTTTTTCATATTTCAAAAGTGTTTGACACGTTTCTGGCCCTGAGGACAAAACTATCCGACCTGTCACCAAACCCACTGACGATATCATTACAGTCAGTCGCTGTCGTTTAGTTTATTAGTATTTTTTTAACAAATGTTGTGTTCATATTTAACTTAAAATAGAGAATAGGTTGTTGTTTGTCCACCTGCGTGATGCTGTAGTAAGAGACCGACGTTTGTGCTTGTACAGAAGCATCTGATTTATTTTTGACGCAAATTCGGCACTTCGTCTCAATTTGGGGAATCACAGTCCTCGAATTGTTGCATATAACAGGAAACTGAAACCCCTGGATCTGGTTTGAGCACATTTAAACATTTGCACCCTTGTTGGCGAGGGATTCTGAGTCTATTTAGTTATTTTTACAAGCCACAGTGGATAAAATTAGTTTCAGATTCCGTAAACTAAATATTTTACTTAAACTTAACCTTTTGAATCACTATTAAGTATCTACCCAGTGTCTAAATGTCTAAACACTGATAACAACTCCTTAAATGTAAAAATTTAAGCATATCTTCGGTGGGACCTTTCCTCTATCTTCCAAACTGTGCACAAATACGTTATCCGCGCTGTTTTTACTGTCAGTTTCAGTTGTTTTCTAATCTACTCCATGCAGCAGCGTCCATGCTCTGATGCACTTCCTCGTGGTTGCATGCGTTTGGTGATGTAGGCCTGAGGATCACGCACAGAGACCATACACTCACACAGTCACAATGAGGCCTAGAGGAGAACCACGTCAGTAATCTGATAGCTCTCACTGAATATGCCTCCGAAATGCAGCAGAAAGCAGCAAGGTTTTAACTCAACGCAGGCTACGAATTTCAGAAGCGACAAATGAGGCTGTGTTTACACTGGATCCCAGTTTAGTCCAAATGTAGACTGGATTTGTTACTGTTTTAGTCCAGGTTTAGTCCAGTGTGCATGTGGTGTGGATTTAGCCTGACAAATTTAAACTATAATCCAAAATAATCCTGTGTTTGTTTCCCTTTTTATGATTGATTGACTGATTAGTGGAAAAGTGTTGAATAAAGGTGTTGTATTGTATTAAAGGGGCTGTACCCAATTGTTTCATATAATTACATAAAATCTGATTTGCTCCAGTACAAATATATTGTAAAAGCATCAATTTGGTTCAAAATGAGTAAATTGCGTACTGTCTGCATCTAATTATAGCAGGTTTTATTCTCCGTGAAGCAATAAGTGCGCTGTTAGTATGCTAGTTAGCGTCGTTAGCTGTTCTAGTCCAGGTTTAGTCCAGTGTGCACGTGATGTGGATTTAGCCTGACAAATTTAAACTATAATCCAAAATAATCCTGTATTTGTTTCACTTTTTATGCCAAGTTGCACAATAAAACAGCCTGATTAACGGAAAAGTGTTGAATAAAGGTGTTGTATTGTATTAAAGGGGCTGTACCCGATTGTGTTTTTTTTCATATAATTACGAAAAATCTGATTTGCTCCAGTACAAATATATTGTAAAAGCATCAATTTGGTTCAAAATGAGTAAATTGTGTACTGTCTACATCTAATTATAGCAGGTTTTATTCTCCGTGATGCAATAAGTGCGCTGTTAGCATGCTAGTTAGCGTCGTTAGCTTTACCGTGACAGCAAAACTCATAGTTCATCATTATGATGATTTAATGCGCCTGATTGGACGAAAAGAAGTGACCCTGGCAATTTTCCAAACAAAAATGCGCTTATAATGTGCACAGATTGTATATTGCAGACCCGACGTTTTACTTAATTAGCAGTTTATACCAAACCATGCATGACGTAAAGAGAATTTATCTTAATAATAAATAAAAATCAGGTCCAGGCCCTTTAATGTGTCAGGTAACGATCATAAAATGGCATAACAGTACATTTTGACAAAGTTTTCTCTCTTACGGGGTTAAAATGTGTCAAAAGTCCGTGGGGAAAGTGGGGGAGTAAGGGCCAGATGATAATGAGGTGTCTGGCAGCGATGTGAGCGGAGCCACAGAGGTCCAGCTCTTTTCTGGGGCCAGGAGAGAGGTCGGCCCAGAATCCCAATCCATCTTCCACACTGCTATTTTGAGATCCATGTCTTTATCCAATGGTTTATCGGTCAAACTTTTCAGCAAACTGCTTTGTGACCAACTTTACAATTAAGAGGTGGGAGATATCGAAAAATGTACAATATCGTAATAGTTGTTTTGGAGATGTGCAAAATGGCATTGAGTATAGAATAGTCTGTAATTAAAACGATTCAAAAAGGAGATCAAAAAGAGACAGAAATGTCCAGTGTCAGCTCCAAAACAAGAGGATATAGTGATATTTCTGCATTTTGGGATTCATTTTATGATCCATTCATGTTTTGTGCGATACTTGAACCTCAACCAAGACATTTCAGCACTTAAAGTAGATCCCACACACACCAAACTTTACAATCTTAGACTCAACAAGATTTTGACAAAAGTACTAAAGGATTTTTTAAATATCTAATTCTAAAACAAAAAAAAACTGTCCTAAAAATTCAAATTTTGCCTAATTTTTTAACTTAAAACTTGATGTATTTAAGTTTTCAGTCAAAAAAGAAATGAGGCAAAATTAGAATTTTTACGACAATTTTCATTCCAATCTAGTCTACTCAAAAACTAAAATAAGAAATCCAAAAATCCCCTCTGTAATTTTTTTAGCAACTAATATGTTACAAAATGAACCAAGAAATTTAAACTTGGTTCTGTCCATTTTTCAGATTTAAATGTCCCAAATATGTGTATTTTCACCTTTTTTTTCTTCTTTTTTTCACATAAAACGCCTTATTTCTACAATAAACATGACAGGATGAAAAACTTCTTACATTTATGTAAGTAAACTTGATATCTTTAGATTTAGAAGAAGAAGAAGAAGAAGAATTTTTATTTATAGAGCGCTTTTCCACCTAATAGGCACCCAAAGCGATTTAAGATTTTTTTTCCTGTTCACCTGTAGCGTTTTCCATTTAGTCTTTTTTTCATCTTGTCTTCTTACCCCCGAAACATGTCAAGATAATTACACACATATTTATACAGCCAAGTATAAAGAAAAATAACTCAATACTGTCCTAGTGAGAGAGCAGTTTTATGACACTTCAGGCTTAATGAAAGGCAAAATGTCGTGTGTTGTCATTTTTAATTGCCAAATAAAATGCATAATGAATACTGAGCTGTTCCTTTTTTTTTGTTCTGCATCATTATCCATCAAATCTATATTTTTCCCGAGGCATGTTTCCGCTGAGAGCTATCAGATTGCGGTTTCTGTCGGTTCAGAGGAGCTACTGCGTCCATGTCAAATGACTCTGGTTTATGTTGTACAGGAAGTCGACCATAAGAAGAACAGGAGTCAGAAGGATTGTTTGGGGTCGGTTTGGGGTCAGGGGGGAGAGAGGGGGCGGGGCAAAGGGGAGGTCCCCACCTGGTCACACCTTGTTGCGATCTACTTGGGGGAAAACAGTGGTAAAACATAGTACATCACATTTATGGATGCTTCGCACAAACAAAGTACATAAAGCATATGTTTGCATCAACAACAGCTCAAAGGTCTGAGGACTTAAGCTAAAGCACAAAGCTAAGAAGAAAAGTACGTTCAAGTGCGACTGGTATTAAAACTCTACAATCTAATCTACTGTGTTAGTTTATCGTCTGACAGAAAATAAATGTGCATTTTCAGCAGGCATCTTAGTAATGTATGGAAATGTGACGTGAATAGGACATCTTTAAATGAATACCAAGTGAATATTTATATGTACTGTTTCTGCAAACCAAAATACCATCATCATTGCGCCTTTTGTCAAATTACAGATGATTTAAAACATTGCTCTGCGAATTATTAATGTGTTTTTCCCCTTTTCTTTACATTTATTAATGTTAAGAATCACAAATGAGAGCAACACAACGCTTTTGGAATATGTCACGTTTATGCCATTTATTCACTACGGGCAATAAAACCAATTTTAATTTCGTTTTCATCCATAAAAACCTTAAATCATAAAAACAAATCGGCACGGATCTGAAAGTATATTGTAAGCAGAAACATTACACAGGGATAGAAAACAGTGCTATCCCTCTGCGATCTAAAAGTACTTGAATCTGCAGAAGCCTCTAGTGCAGGGTCACATCAGAGTGAGGCAAATCCAGAGGATCTGAAGGGCGAAAGTGACCGTTTTCAAAAGAGGCAAGGAAAGGTCCATCATAATAATTTAACCACTTAGATCAGGCACTTTGTCTGGTGTAAAGTTTCATTTATTTACCCCAAAAGCAGCACATTTTAACTTGAAATTAGAGCTGGGCGATATGACAAAACATTATTATCACAATTTCCTTGGGGCCAGATCATGATTTCGATTTTAAAGTGCGTATGACGGGTTTTTATGGTTTTCTAATTTTGACTTTATTCGGTGTGTTAATACTTCATGTAAATACAAATTATAGTTTTACACAGATCAGGTCGCTGTTTGCGGAGAAAAGTTGAAAAATCTGTCGACAATTACAGGAAATAAACAAATTGATGACATCACGCTGGGGAGAAAAAGGTTATGTATAATTTACACAAAATAAACTACTTTTTTGACCTTTCAACAAAATAAAAGTGTTCACACGTGTTTTTCTTTGTCAAATGAACAAAATCTGTGACGTTAGATGAGTTTTGGCCAGTGTACAGTGTGGTTGCTATGGTAATTTCCTAGCGTGATGTCGTACTTTACAACCAGGAAGTAAAATTTAAAACCTAAAATATAGCTAAACTGGGGTTAAATTTGTTAAGATTTTACTAGAAATGTGAATATATTTATCTTGACTGCATTTTAGTTAAATGTGTATTTCAACCTGTCATAGGCCCTTTAATCACAATTCATGTTCACTTTGTTTTTCTCTGTTGCCTTTAATAGAGCTGCACAATTTAGGAAAATATCTAATAGTGATTTTTCTGACCAGAGCGATTAAGATTAGATTTGCGATTTAGGTTTGAATAATAGGATTCTGTTTTGTTGCTTTTTAGTTTTTGTCACATTCAATTGTGTTTGTCATGTTTTTTTTCACATTTTTGTCGCTCTTGAGTTGTGTTTCTTGTCTCCAGGTGCGTTTTGGTTGCTTTTGCACGCATTTTTATCGCTTTTGGTCGCACTTTTCTGCTTTTGTGTTGATTTAGTTGAATTGTGCAGCCCTTGTCTATAAGAGGTAAATAAAGTCATCTGCTCAAAGACTACAGAGGCTAAACAACAGGAGAAAAAGTGTGTTTGAACAGACAGCTGCATTAAAGACAGGAAAACAGTGAATCACGATACGTCGATTTCACAAAAATAGCAGATTGTCACAGGGACCAGCTCATTTTTATCACCGTGTCACCCAGCCCTACTTGAAATATGAATTGAATACTTTTGAGACAAACCTAAAACAAAATAGTAATAAATAACATAGAAATGAGTCAAAACCGTGCTCTGAAATCAACTGTATTTGCAAGAAACGTATAGTGCTCTAGCTACATTCTGGTTAAGGTTTAATGCTTTGACCAAAAATACAATTAGAAGATAACAAGGAACAAGAAATAGATGACTAACAAATGTAAGATAGAACTTGATGATCTTACATTCTTAATTAAGGCTGTTGCTAATTATTATTTTAGTAGTCTAGCAATTATTTCTATCGTACACTGACACTTAAAACATACATTTTTGACCAAATAAAGGTTGAAATATGGTGATTGAAGGCTTCTAGATTGAGAATATTTATGAATTAAGTGTATTATTTTTGAAAGTAAGACATTTTTTAAACCTTTTTGACATTTTTATTTAATAATGCCACTGCTTTTGTGATGTGAGGTCTTTTTGTGTGTGTTTTAAAGTCTGTACAGTCCAAATAATGGACTGTATAAAATACAATGCAATTATTTTTTACAGCCGACTAATCATGATCAGTTGTTTAAATATTGCAAGCCTTATCTTAACACAATTTTACTTTTTTTTATATGTAAAGCTTTCATTTAGGTCTGGGCGATGTGGCAAAACATGATTATTCTAATTTTCTCTGGGCCAGATCATGATTTTGATTTTATCAGGATTTGTGTTCACTTTGTATTTTTCTTTTTATATTTAATAGAGCTGTACAATTTGGGAAAAATGTCTTGAAACTGTGATTATTCTGATCAGTGCGATTGTGATTAGCGTTGAGATTTATGTTTTAATAATAGGATTCTGTTCAAATTCACATTTTAAACACAAATTTGTCACTTTTAGTCACATTTTTGTTGCTTGTAGTCGCGTTTTGAGTTGAGCTTCTTATTTGTTTGCGCGTTTTCGTCGCTAGTGAACGCATCCCTTTTTGTCGCACTTTTGTCGCTTGTTTCAGAACACGTTTGTACAAATCCAAACTACAGTGTTAGCAGTTTTTATTCAAATCAAAGCAAGACATTTTGTTGTTTGTGGTTTAATTGTGCAGCTCTGGCCTTTAAAGTGCGTATGACGGGTTTTTATGATTTTCTAATTTTGACTTTATTCAGTGTGTTAATACTTTGTGTAAAAACAAATTATAGTTTTACACCAATCAGGTCACTGTTTGTTGAGAAAAGTTGAAAAATGTGTCGACAAATACAGGAAGTAAACAAACTGATGACATCACACTGGGGAGACGAAGGTTAAGCATAATTTACACAAAATAAACTACTTTTTTGACCCTTTAAACTTTGATTCAACAAAATAAAGGTGTTCACGTGTGTGTGTTTTTCTTTGTCAAATGAACAAAATCTGAGTTTTGGCTACTGTAGAGTGTGGTTGTTATGGTAATTTCCTAGTGTGATGTCATACTTTACAACCAGGAAGTACATTTAAAACCTAAAATATAGCTAAGCTGGGGTTAAATTGGTACAGATTTTAGTAGAAATTTGAATATATTTATCTTAACTGCATTTTAGTTAAATGTGTATTTCAACCTGTCATGGGCCCTTTAAGAGGTAAATAAAGTCATCTGCTCAAAGGCTTCAGAGGCTAAACAACAGGAGAAAAAGTGTGTTTGAACAGACAGCTGCATTAAAGAGACAAACAGCGAATCACGATACGACCATTTCACAAACATAGCAGATTGTCACAGGGACGAGCTCACAATTTCATTTTTATCACCATATCACGCAGCCCTACATTCATTTTACCCAGACAATTTGACTCAATCTTGCCCAAAATGTCACTTTCAGTTTCCTCGCCCTTCAAACGCTCTGCAAACCTCTCCACCCCAGTGACTCTAGATTCACAGACTTCGATTCAGGCCGTGTTATGGTCCATTGTCTTGGCCACGAGCGTTCAGTCCAAACAGATGGTTCAGAGGCATGCATGACGAGTGAGTGACAGCTGCCGGCTCCCAGCGCACTGTGTCTGCCACGATCTGACTCACGTGAAGCTAATGGGAGGGTTACGATGCATGAAGAGTGGGGATGTGTTTGAGGACAGTGTTAAACATACCATTTACTTATATTAACGTGTGTCCCCCCCCCCCCCCCAAAATCTAATATTAAAGGTCCCATAACATGCAAAATCGACTTTTCAGAGGTTTTAACCTTCCTACAGTGCTATTTGAGCCTTGTATGTTGTGCCCAAAGTGGTTTTTTGATTGATTCCCGCATGTTTTCACTAGAGAACTGTCTTTTTTGTCCCCCTCGGCTGAGCAGCAGACGGGGGCTCATCCCATGGATGACGCGCTTCACAAGGATGACGCGGTGTTTAAGCCACGCCTCCGGGAAGCGTGCAGCCGCAGAATAAAAACAGCTAATGCTAATGCTATACAGTAATTACACGATGGATACGACAGATCGAAGAGTTAGCTTGTTATTTACCAAACGGCAACGTACGTTGTCGAGGTACTGGAGCACGTCAAACTCCAGGTCAGATCCAGGACGTAGGACTCAGCACGACGCACCGTCAGGACGGATAAAAGGTTTATTCAGTGTTTGTGTATCGCTGTTTACCGGATCACACGGCGCATGCGCACTATCTCCGCTCTAGGCTTCGGCACGAGTTGGGCGGGGGAGGCGCGCGAGTTGGGCGGGGGAGGCAGCCTGCTCTCTGTTCGGGGGGGTCAGATCTCAGAGTGAGCCGTTTGCTTTTGCAAGGAGGGGGGCCAGTCCAAGAAATGGGTGTTTTTTGGAAACTGTTATGTTATGGATATTGCACAACGCAAAACTTTATCAACAAAGCCCTTAGAATAGACTGTGTAAAGGGCAAAATAGCAGAATATGGGACCTTTAACCATTTAAAAGCACTGCGGAGGCTAATCAGATGGAAAACTGCTATATTGTAATGATATATTGCGTATACGACATTGTAAAATTGAATATAATGGCAAAATTTATTGTATTTGTGGTTTATACCATACATGTTTCATATAAATTTGAGGTCATGACATATTATCATGTTATTGAAAACCTCCGCGCCGCTTCTATTTTGAAAAGTGGGAGAAAATAATGAAATGTTGGGCTCTGTGGGGTTAAAAATGCAATTATTTCGAAGTATTTCTTTAATTATTTCAGATTTTGCTGAAATAATCCTAGTAATTAAACTGCACGCCACATTTGGTAACAATTATGAGGAAATATAGCGATTTGGTGGTCTTTGTTGATCCATGAAATGTATTCTAAACAAATAAATTAAACTTCCAGGTTAATGTTAGATAATCAAAAGAGAATCCGTGTTGTTTGAGTCATTGGCGCACAGATTCCAGCATTTCTGTATCACCTACTGCAGCAAACGTAATGAATTTATTCCCACTGTCTCTCTGCACTGTCTTTCCGCTGTATTTTCTTTCAACCCCCACTACTATTTCTGGCCCATTTGCTGCTAAATGCTCCACTCTGTTCTTCTGCTCGTAGTAAATGCATTGCTCACTCAGCAACTTCCCGTCAGACAACATCTGCTCGCCAATGTCAAAGTTTAGTCCTACAAATCTGGCGAGCGTCAGGCCAAAAGCGGCTACAATTAACTGCCTAAAAGTTTATGATGAACGCATCTTATTTCAAGGCTCATATGACGTTTATGGCATTAGCTAAAGATGTTAGCGAGGTTTCAATGTATTTCCAACACTCTAGAATTTAAATCTTACAAAATTAAGCCAAAGATAGCTACAATCATTAAGAAAAAAGTTACTTTTTCCATGTTATTTCTTAAAATATATACTTACAAATAATGTAATGTAATTTACTGATGATAGGCTCTGTGCACAAAATTTCAGTTGGGTATTTAGTCTTTAAAACTAGCTCATTGTACATCTGAATACTTCAGTTTTTTGCCCCTAAAATTACACTAAGACCTTAATTACTTCCCCGGCTAACACTTCTGTATTGATAAATGGAGGTCAATGCTAATGCTAATTTTGAAGCATAATAAAGTAAAGTAAAATAAAACAAAATAGAAATAATCTATAAATAAAAACAACCAGGTAGTCGTTACTTTACATTTGAATTAGTTGTTTCTTTAGATTTTACATTTTAATAAAAGTTAGCATTAGCTGTGAGAAACAGTTAGCTTAGCCACATGCTACTGTGCCCAGAGCCCATTAATTTTTTATAAGAGTTTAAATTTCTTCCAAACACTAGCTCCTAGAAATCAACTTACAAATCAATCTAGACCAAAAATATAATATTCCAGAAAATATGCCACTTTTTATAACATAATTTACTTCTGGGGCTGACACATGATGGGATCCTATTAGCTTAGCAAGTGGCGTGATTGATTTAAGACCAGTTCAACGTGTCTGACAGATACAGGCCACGCAGAGGAATGAAGGCGCCAAACGACGTGACAGCGCGGCGAGCGGGCAGTCGTCATTAAAACCCCATCGCTAGCAGCACGAGCAGTCTATTAATGCGCACGCTAAGATCACACGGAGCCCATCAATAGCCCCCCGCGCTACACCCAGGCAGCAGCTAGCTTGTTACATTAGCGAGCCTCTGCTGAATTAATAATAGAGCTTGAGAAATGAATGCTTGGGTAGGTCCTGTGGCAAAGCGCTGATGGAAAAACCTCGCGTCAGAGGCCGAGGAGAGATGAGAGATGAGGAGGAGAGTGTATGTGGTGAGATAAAGGTAGATCGAGCCAGTCAGGCAAGTCTAAAATGAACTACGAGACGGGGATGTGGCCAAGAGTCTGCAGAAAGCATCCATCGTCACAAGCAATTTGACGTCATATACTGCAGGTCTTATTAAGGCTGTAGTCGACTGAAGAAATTCTCAGACCGATCAGTCGACTAAAAGGGGGTGTGGCAAAAATATATCAAAAACTATAAAGTATTTCCAAGTATCTAAACCAAACTGCACTCAAAAGAACACAACTATTTATACAGAAAAGTACAAGAAGACAGTGTGTTTATGCATTAAGACTCCAAAATCTTCAGCAAACTCACTTCATATCTTCTCGTTTTTGTCATATCAATCATTTTAGAATATTAAATATCAATAAAATGATTAGTCGAGTAATAAAAATCTTGGTCGACTAAGACAGTGGTTCTCAAAGTGGGGGTCGGGACCCCTCGGGGGGTCGCGAGGGATGAGCTAGGGGTCGCGAGATGATTTCAAGATCTAATTTTTTATATTAAAAACAGTATCTTTTGTGAAATAAGGCCCAATAAGACTATAAACTATTCAAATAACCAGCATTAAACCTGATTTAACACACTTGGACACTTAAAACTATCACTATATTCATTTTCATTTCGCTTTGGGGTCCCGAGTTGGTTGCATGATTATGGGAGTCCCAGCCAGAAAAGTTTGAGAACCACTGGACTAAGATACCATTGACCAACTAATCGACTAAACGACTACAGCCCTTGGTCTTATTGTAAAAAAAAATATTAGTAGGTGTTTTATTTTTTCTCTATTCAAGCTTTGTGGTTAATCAAAAACATAATCAGTCATTTTATCTTGAGCTGTGATTTGTAGGGCTGTAGTTCTTTAGTCGTTTAAAGCTGGGTTACGTGACTTTTTTAATGTGTAAATTTAATGTTTCACTCTAGTATTTCATAAAAGCAGCACTTTGTGACCAAATGAGACAACTGCACGCTATTTGTATCTAATATTAATGTACTTTATTTCTCGTTAAGTCAGAAGTGAGAGCCAAATGCAGAGCTCTGATTGGCTGTGCTTGGGTGGTCCACCACAGTTTCACTTTACCGTCAGAAAAAAGCTCTTCTAAAGCCCCGCACACGCCCAAAAACGAATGTATGTAGATGATAACAATGTGCTAAAGGGTTTGTGAGCGGTAGGAACTTGTTTAAATACCGACTTCCTCCTCCTTTAACAGTTGAAAATCAGGTACTCCAGCTTTAATCAATCAGTGCTGTTTCAGTTGAATGAACTATTTAATTTAGATTAAGTATTTATATGTGCAACACCAAAAAGGAGAAGATATGGAGTGATTTAGCTCAACATTTTGTGACTTTGATCTGCCTTTTTACAAATAAATACAATGTTTCTAAGTACTTTTTCTGTTTGAACAGTTGTTTTTGCATGAACAAATGTCTCTCAGTTGTATCTTGTGAGTGACTAATCGATTTGCAGAACATTTCTTTGATCGACTACAGCCCTGATCATTTGCATACAGACTAGGATTGTGTAAAAAAACAAAAAAAACAATACCCTTATACTAAACATAATTCAAATGAGAAAATAGCAAAGTAATCCAAGGCTTTGTTGTGTACTTTTGCTAATTTTGGCAACAGTTAAGTCTGTGTTGTTGCTGCCAACTTACAACAAAGATGGCGGGAAAACATTTGATTTATGTTCAAGTCCAATCTCTAATCACCTTATCATTATAGTATTATTAATATTTACCTGCATTTTTGAATGTTATTTCCAATTTACAACACCAAACGTCTTTTTTTGTTCAATATTAAAAGCACATTTACTTAGAAACTAGACACTACACTGAACAAAGTAAGTTAATTCATTACTTTTTTAGAACTATCATGTCTGTTTATTTTTATTCTGCCGCTGTACTCCTTAATAAAACACTATTTCCGAACCATAACCCCTTGTCTTTTCCATAAACTCCAGTCCAAGTAAGACCACATATATGAAGCAATTGCTTGGCATGACTTTTGCAGCCGTGTTAATCGAGTATGTTGTCTACCACGATGCATTCAGTAAAACAGTAATGACGACACACACAGGCAGCGTGAGAGAGGTAGAGGAGGCATTACCCCATGAAGCTCCTTTAAAGCGATCCCGCCAGAAAAACAGAAAGCGTGGGTCAATTAACACCACAGAATAAAACAGGAAGAGCCGGTAAAACGCTTCCACTGCAAAAGACAGGGCTTGACAACAGATTTCACTCATTGTTTACCCACAAGGTCAGTTTAAATCAAAAACACGGGTCTTAATAGTCGACGGGAAAAGGGCGTACTCACGAAAATGCAAATGCCACCAGCGCCCCACTGACCACTATGAAGTCCAGGATGTTCCACAGGTCTCTGAAGTAAGAGCCGGGATGGAGCAGCAGGCCCAAGTCCACCATCTGAAAGAAACAAATGGCAGCGAAATGATGCACTGGAAAAAATATGGTCTTAGATGACAAGTTAGTAAGTGCTTGAAATAAGTAGTATTTAACTTGTTTTGAGTATATTTTGAAGTAAGATTGCCAATGGAACAAGCATAAAATATCTTGTTTTAGTTTAAAGTGTGTATGACAGGTTTTCGTGATTTTCTAATTTTGACTTTATTTGGTGTATTAATATCAGTTGTACATTTACATTTTAGTTTTACACCAATCAAGCAGCCGTTTGTGAAGAAAAGTTGAAAAATATGTTGAACATAACAGGAAGTAAACAAACTGATGACATCACACTGGGGAGACAAAGGTTACACATAAGAAACGCAAAAGAAACAACTTTTTTTGCCCTTTAAACATTGATTCAACAAAATAAAGGCGTTCACATATATTCTTATTTGTAAAATAAAAAATCTGTAACATTAAAGGCGTTTTGGCCCTGTGTACAGGATGGTTGCTATGGTAATTTCCTAGTGTGATGTCATCGTTTACAACCAGGAAGTAAAACGAAAAACGAAAAAATTGCTAAACTGTGATAAAATTTGTAAAGTACTTTAACAAAATTTGAAATATATTTATCTTAACTGCATTTTTGTCAAATGAGTCGTCCAACCTGTCATGGGCCCTTTAATTATGAAAAAGACAAGCATTTTCTGTCTTGAAATTAGAAAAAAGACGCTGCTGCACCTGAAATAAGAACAAATGTACTTGTTCTATTGGCAAATCTTATTTTAAAACTGTCTAAATGTATTCAAATCAAGATAAATATTATGAATCCAATCACTTTTTAACTTATTTTTTTATTTTAGGTTGTACATTTTCCAGTGTGTAAAGAACAGGGATGAGAGAATTTGAAAGAGCTTGTAAACTTGGTCAGGGGTAGTACAACACAGAACAAAACCATTAATAACAGTAAAAGCAGAGATGAGATATTTAATTGGGAGAGAGGTCTTCAGGATTTGACCTTTAAAGTGCGCGTAATTTTGACTTTATTTGGTGGATCAATACCAGTTGTACATATACGTTTTAGTTTTACACCAATCAAGCAGCCGTTTGTGGAGAAAAGTTGAAAAATATGTTGAAAATTTAAGTTGAAGTTGAAAAACTTGTCCAGTCTGCTCTTAAAGATGTTTTGTTATTTAATTGAATCCACTTCATCCATAGATTTCTCTGGGACATAACTTAAAGTAGCTCCTATACCAAACTTTACAATCTTGAAAAGAGTTTGACTAAATGTACTGAAGAATTTGTTGATATCAAATTCTAAAACTGATTTATTAAAGTTTTAAGATAAGATAAGTTAAGATAAGAGATCCTTTATTTGTCCCACAATGGGGAAATTTCAATGTTGCAACACATAGTTTAGAACAGGAATGAATGAAATAGGCGCATGCAATAAAAATAGGATAAATAATTACTAAACATGGTAATAAAAATACAATATAAAGTATAAAGTGCACACTCTTATTTACAGTAGGTGGCTGACTGGGAATAAATTGTAAAAATGGCAAATAAAGTGGCTTAAGTGTTAAATTCACAAAACGAGGTGAAATTTGAATTTTTAGGACCATTTTCAGTCAAATGTAGTTTACTCAAAAAGAAAATATGAAATCCAAAATCCCCTCTGTAAAGTTTTTTGTAACTAATATGTGTACAAAGAATTTTAAACCTGGTTCTCTCAATTTTTCAGATTGAAATGTCCCAAATATGTGTAATTTTGGGTGTTTTTACACATAAAATGCCTCATTTCTACATGAAAACATTACGTGATGAAAAACGTGTAATACTTTTTTTTCTTACATTTATGTGCGTAAACTACAGGACAAGCTTCAAATTGATATCTTTAAATTTAAGATTTTTTCCTATTCACCAAGAGTAACCTTCTGAAGTAGAAAATATAAGATGCAAAAGTATGTGAAGGTGAACGTGTCTGGAAGATGCTACTGTCTATCTTACCTTTATAACCATTTCAAACGTGAAAACTCCAGTGAAGGCGTAGTCCAGGTATTTTAACACCTGGAGAGATGGACAGCACGGAGGTGAACACACTGGAAATGAGGCTGTTTTAGAAGTAAATGAATACATGCTGAGTGGGTCTCACGTTGTTCCGAGGAGCGTTGGTCCACACTGGGTCCTCCGCCGCCAAAGCGATACTGCTCATAGCAATCACCACTAAAATGGACATCTCGAAATATCGCAGAGTCACGATGTAATGACACAGCCTCCTCACGCTGAGAAAAACAAAAAAAGGTCAAAACACGAGAGAATGAACAAGACGTCTGCAGATCAAGCCCTGAAATGATATAATTTGTGGTGGGTTTTGCATTTTAACAAAATACAGATGTTTTGACTGGGTTTATGGTGAAATGACTGTCTCGCAATAAAAGTAGAGGCATTATTCAAATAACTTCTGTTGTTTTGGCATTTCCAGTTAAGTGGGAATTAAAGTGCGTATGACAGGTTTTAACGATTTTCTAATTTTAATTTTATTTGGTGTTTTAAATCGTATCGTACATAAAAATCCCTGTTTTACACCAGTCAAATTGTAGTTGGTGGAGAAAAGTTAAAAAATCAGTTTGAAATTACAGGAAGTAAAACGCTGATGACATCACACTGGGGAGACTCACTCCGTCCAAAGGTTACGCATAATTTACACAAAATCAACAACTTAAGGCACCTTTAAAACATTAATTCAACAAAATAAAGGTGTTCACATATATTTTGATTTGTCAGACAAAAAACATCTCTGACATTAGCCGAGTTTTAGCCCAGTGTTCGAAGTAATTCCCTAGCGTGATGTCATCGTTTACAACCAGGAAGTGATGTTACAAACCTAAAAAAACAGCTAAAATGATAAAATGTATAATTATTCTTAGCAAAACTTTGAATATATTTATCTTACCTGTATTTTAGTTACATGAGTAGTTTAACCTGTCATGGGCACTTTAAGAAATATTACATAAAGTAGGTTGATTTGCGAAAAATGTGGCAGTGAAATACAAAAGTGTGATTGTTGTGAGTTGAAATGACTTTGAGCCGTTATACGTTGGTGGACCTAATCGCTGACAATTAATAATGTTTGTTTTTTTGGATATTTCTTTCATGAACAGCGAATCCTCCATAGAGTTACTGCATAGTCTCCCACCCTCCGATTGAGATTACAACCTCAGCTGCAAGAATTTGAACGCAAAGACATATATTTAGGACATATCATTGGGAATTCTGCATCTAAAACTGGTGTTGACCTAATTCACCCAAAAGTATTAGCATTCAGGGTAACACTTTAGATTAAGGTTCCTTAGTTATCTATTTATAAGATGTTAATTAACACTAATAGTTTGTTTCTGCACTTATAACACCTTATACATGTTTATAATCCATCAGCCAAAACATGTCTGAGTGAATAAACCACATGTACAGAGCATTAATGAGCTGCATATTACATTATTTTCAATTGTCATGCTAATAAATGCTTGTAAATGCCTTATAAGTGCTTATAAACACATAACAAGTGCTTATTAATGCATTATAAATAGTTTACTAAGGAACCTTAATCTAAAGCGTTACCGCATTCAGATGTTTTATTTATTTATTTGTTTTTAACTCATAGATAAAGTGAGTACTGAGGGTAATCTAAAGCAAAAAAGAGCTGAGGCACAGGAGGGAGAATCAGGGTAGTGGTTAAAAATGTCATGAAATCCAGAATTAGTGTTGTGATTATAATGAGAAAAAACCCTACAGTTACTGAGAATGTAATAAAATGATAATGAAACCTTCAATTTTCTTCCATTCCCATTGTCTAGCACTTTATTATTCCTCAAGGCTTTATGAAACTGAACTTTCGGAATGACAACAAGTAACAAAACAGCCTGATAAAAAATATATATACTTGATTGAATTAAAAATATACCTGACTGAATTAAAAAGACCTCATTTCAGTTCGAAATTTATCACTATTTTTAGTTCTTACGATTATATTGTGGTCTGAATTATCACAATTATCGATTAACCAAATAATCTTGTCATGTAATACAGTGTTTCCCAACCAGGGGTACGGGGACCCCAAGCGGTACGTGAGGGATTACCAGGGGGTACTTCAGGTTTTAGATGAAGAAGAAATGTACTTTAATCTGAATAAAAAGTGTCATTAGTTGTATATTTAGCATCTTTTTGGATTATCTTGGACCATAAATATAAGTAAAACTAAAGAATATAATAGTAATAATTGACTATATTCGACTAGTACGCCCATTTATTTGCCGGAAATTCAAGTTAAGGGGTACTCTGTGTGTGAGACAAAGATTAGGGGGTACACGAGACAAAAAAGGTTGGGAACCACTGATGTAAT
>CM033629.1:11639653-11694025 GCA_019453435.1 Rhinogobius similis
TAGTAATTTATATAAAATAAAACCAAGTAAGATGGAGATTGTCGACGGTCGATAAAAAGAAAGGAAACATTCTCCAAAAAACGTAGTATTTCCAATGTTTTCTGTATTCAAAGTAGACCAGTTCATCGTCATAACTGTTGTAATACATATTTTGTTTTAAATGCACCATTTTGTTGCCGTTCTGTCAGCAGTTTCCCTTTTCACGCTGCAGACACTCTATTGTATTTGTGTCTTGTATACATTCAGAGATGAGCCGTCACAAAGAAAACAGCGTCTTTGTAAACATTGCATCATCTGACTGGAGCAGAAGTTATGTCGGAACAGAACAGCCGGTTGTCTACTCACGGATTTGCTTGTCCGAAGATGAACATGGAGCTGTACGGCAGGATGGGTCTGGGTCCGCTGGGAATGAGGTCCTCCAAATTCTTCTCCGTCATTGGCATCGTCTCAGAGTCGATGCTGTTCACTAAATAAAGGGTCGGACATTGTAAACCAGTAAAAGCAGGTCGGAAACATCAAACTTAGCAACTT
This sequence comes from Rhinogobius similis, assembly GCA_019453435.1. NCBI lineage: Eukaryota > Metazoa > Chordata > Actinopteri > Gobiiformes > Gobiidae > Rhinogobius > Rhinogobius similis. The sequence goes on from CM033629.1 coordinate 11,640,185, forward strand.
ACAACTTCGATAATTACTGAAACAAAGGTCAATATTCTTCTTTGACACTTCTGACTTCTACAAATTTAGCAATAAGACATTTTTTAAGTTACAATATGCTATGTATAACTATAAATAGGAACGTTATTGCCTTAGATTGCTGAATATTTACGGTATGATTGTAAATTAAAGCTGCATTATCTGATTTTCAAACCGCAAAAGGAGAAAGTACATATTTAAATCTGCTCTCACAAACCCTTTGGCACATTGTTAGTATCTGCTGATTACAGCTAAGCAAATGTACAAAATGTTCTTTTATTTTTTATTAATTTACACATTTACAAGAATAAAGTCAGGTAAGTAAATACATGAAAACAGCATGATTGGGCAAACTAGATAACTAAGTGTAATAGTAGTAAGGTACAGTATATACACAGGAGGGAAAAAAAGAAAAGAAAAAAACTCAAAATTATGTCTTTTAAACTCATAATTATGACTTTTAAACTCAAAATTATGACTTTTAAACTCGAAATTATGATTTTAAAACTCGAAATTATGTCTTTTAAACTTGAAATTATGACTTTAAAACTCGAAATTGCGTCTTTTAAACTCATAATTATGACTTTTAAACTCGAAATTATGACTTTTAAACTCGAAATTATGATTTTAAAACTCGAAATTATGTCTTTTAAACTTGAAATTATGACTTTAAAACTCGAAATTGCGTCTTTTAAACTCATAATTATGACTTTTAAACTCGAAATTATGACTTTTAAACTCGAAATTATGACTTTAAAACTCAAAATTATGTCTTTTAAACTCATAATTATGACTTTTAAACTCGAAATTATGACTTTTAAACTCGAAATTATGACTTTAAAACTCAAAATTATGTCTTTTAAACTCATAATTATGACTTTTAAACTCGAAATTATGACTTTTAAACTCGAAATTATGACTTTAAAACTCAAAATTATGACTTTTAAACTCGAAATTATGACTTTAAAACTCAAAATTATGACTTTTAAACTCGAAATTATGACTTCCTGTGGGGCTTTTTTTCTTTTTTTCACTGGCGGAAACGGGCTTCCATATGATCCTATTTGTTAGTTTATTTTTTCATTTTCGAGAAAAATACATACAGAACATGTTAAATGTTGGTAACCTACTGTATATAAGTGTGTGCCTCTCACTCTGTATGATGCTGGTGTCGCCCGGGGGAGAGGTGACGGTCACAGGAGGCACAGGTCCGGTTCTCCTCACGTTCCTCTGGTTGTCTGAGTCCTCGGGTCGATCTGTGGCCCACGACTCTGTGCCCTTCTGAGGGGAAATAGCAAGAGACTCCCCCTCCGAGTCACCAAACCTAGCACAAGAATTATACCACAGATATCTCTTTATTTATCTGACAGTGCAATGATGACTGATTAATCCTGTGATTTTAGAATAAATGTGATTCAAATAAAACTTGAAATGATTCAAGGTGTATTATGTAACTTTTCAGATGGAGTGTCCACAACCTGCTTGTCTCCATTAAAGTTAAGGTTAGCCTCTGTTCAAATAGGGAAACTGGTGTAGCATTTGACCCATCTTTCAACCACTGCCGCTGGGTCCTACTGTCAGGACCCACATCCAGATCTTGAGCTCAGTTTGATCAGGACTGCTGTTGCTGGAGGATTTTGGAGCGTGTTTTTGTTTAGAGATGATGTTGCTTTGGCTGGATTGTTCCATAGCGTGGCATTACACTTGTCTGTAGTCTGGGGGCCAAAGGCAGACCAATTATTCTTGGCTCTAAAGCTTCCTGATGATTTGACTCACATTATGTTGAGGTATGTTTTATCTTTACCATTATAACCTTCATAGCTAACATTGTGAGACAATCTTGACATTAAGCTTCTGAGTCTGAATTTAAGCGTGGATACACTTTAAACTCTTTGATACATGCAACTTTTTGTGAATGATTCATGGTATTGATCACCGGTCTATGGCCCTACACTCTGTATATTATATAAGAACCATCTATTTGCACTACCACATTTGCCAACTGTACATTCTGTATATAGTCTTAGTCTATCTATCTTAGTCTATTTTATTTTATTCTTAATTTTATGCATGCCTCTTTTATATATTTTATTATATTTTATTAATTGTTTTATGTTGCACCTTACGCCGAAGCAAGTTCCTATGTTTGTGAATTTTTGATCACTGACAATGGCAATAAACCGTTTCTGATTCTGATGTTGCAATATATGGCCCTCGATGAAAAAAAAAAAGTTTGGAAACCCCTGATTGTGCATGTATTTCATTGTGTGGGGATTTATTGCTCAAAAATGCCTTCAAAACCTACATTCTTATTGTGAGCAGGATCTGACCTTTTACCTCGTCACCTGTTTGTTTCAATGGAGACAGATATGTTTAACGCCTTCACCTGAAACATTCAAGGCAAAAAATGGCATCTCCATGGAGACCAGCAGGTGGCGGACCATCAGGAAAGGTTCATAGTACACCTTAAAGCAGGCATGTCCAAACTCAGGGCCGGGGGCCAAATGCGGCCCTCAGACCAATTTTTCTAGGCTTCCTGGTGAACTGGCCCACATTGTCCAAAGTACTTTTTACAGCACATTTCAGATTTTCAACAGCTCTAACCTAAATAACTAACATTTTGGTGCAATACAGACCTGATATTATGGTTTGAAAGAGGAGTAAAGGAGGCCATTTTTGTAAAAAGAGAGAATCCTTCTCTAAACAGGAATGGGGGCTTAAGATTTAATTTAGCTAAGATTTATGACAGCATCCTAACACCTTGGTCCAGATCAAACCAGTCAAATGCTAATGAGATAATCAGCAGTGATGAGGGAGCAACAGCCAGCTATCAATAGAACAATAGATCTAAGACAATAATAGACCTTAGCCACAGGTGAAACTAGGTGAGGCCAACCATTAATCAAACAAGATAGACCAATTAATCAAATCCCAGGTGACAAACAAACAATTTTCTAACAAGACAGGTTTCAGTGACTCCTCCCTGGGGGCAGGACTCTCACTACGTAGAGTAGCATATAAGCCTAAGTTCCCATACCAGCTCTCTGATTGACAATGACTTTTGGATAAAAGTTGAAACGTCTCGATCTTTAAACGGCGTCCGGATGACAACCTCTGAAACCCTTTCTACGATGGACCACACCTGGACAAATGAGGGTTTACATCGACGAAACCTGATATTAAGGCAATGAGACGATGTGTAGATGTGGTGGTGCTTAAAACAACAGATAAATGCAGCTTTTTCAACGTTTCACGATTGATTTGTGGCCCTCCGCTTGGTCTATATTTCAATATGTGGCCCTCGCTGGAAAAAGTTTGGACACCCCTGCCTTAAAGACTGAGATTGAGGTTTGTTAAGTAGCTTGTGTTTACCTTTGACTGTGAGGCTTCTCCCTGTCATTGGACTCCTCCCCCTCCATGGTGGACTGGCCTCTGCACACATGTGGGCGATGCCTCCTCCTCTCTCCGTTTGCCCCGCTCGAGCTCCTGTCTCCCTCTTTACTCCGTCCATCCTTGTGCCGGGACCTCCTCTCCGCCCGGCCGCCCGTGTTCACCGCCCCGTTCCCCTCCCTGCTCTGTCTGTGCGAATGATGGTGCCTGTGCTCCCTTTCGCTGGTCACCCCCGCGCTGTCGTCCACCGAACTTTGATGGTGATGCCTTCTACCCCCTTCTCCGCTGCGGGACCGGTCGTTCTTGCACTCCTTGCTCCGACTTCTGTCTTGATCCTTGGAGCGACTGTGGTGTACGTGATGCCTCCCTTCCTTACCGCTCTCCCCATTTTCGTTATTTCTTCTGTTTTTATGCCTGTGGTGTCTACGCGTTTGATGGCACGTGGGAGCGAGCGGTTCGGCATTGGTGTCTTGTTCCTCGGGCGTGTTTTGGGTGTCGTTTACGCCGTCGGTCAAAATGGGACCGTCCCGTGGCTCGACAACCAGAGGTCTATCGCGGTGCGTCTTCATGTCCGGTCTAAGCGGACAGATGTGCGGTAAGTCCTCTGGTTCCAGTTCATCGTACAGGGCTTCACAGTTGGCCCGGTTGTGACGGCGCATCTGATTGGCTCGTTGCTCCCAAACGGACATGGTCTTCATCGACTTGGGCTGCTCCTTACTGAGAGAGAGGCAGAGGTGCACGGGTCAACGTCAGTAAAAGTGTCAAAATAGGAAAACGCACAAACCTTATACAGGATTATGCGGTGATTGCGTCGAAATTATTGTCAGTTGTCGGAAAAAAACAACAACAACACCAATATACATTTATAGAAATTATACTGTATTATTGACTGCAACCATTACAAAACTGGAACTTCAAAATACTTAAAATTATTTGATTTTGTTAGGTGAAATTAAATACATTGTCGCTTGTGGATCAATAAAGTGTGTCTACGTGTAAGAAATCTGCCAGTTTTTATAAATAATGTTAAGATTAAAAACAAAACCCGTGTAATGGCAGTGGCTTGTGTAATGTTATACAGTATAAATTATATAAAATCACAATAAAATACTATAAAGTTACTGGTGCTTCTAACTACTAGGGGTTGCAGGCAGCTATAAGTGGCAGTGTACACTCTGGACTGTTGCCAGTTAGCAGAAAGACTGACTAAAACGCTTCCAGTGCTAATGGATTATTTAATTTATCGATATTACAGAATTACATGTATAATAGATTAAATTATGTGCACTTATATATTATCAAATCTGCACTTTCACCTTTAATTCAAGAGTCCCTGCACAACAGCCCAAATGGACACTGCCAGACATAGTTTCCCTTTCATACGTTACGACTTTACACTGGCGACTTGCACACGAAACAGCAGTTTATTCTGTTCTACACGGCGCCCCCTGGATGTTGAATGATTTACAGCATGACCAAGGTGCAATGGAGCTTTCAATGCAGCGTCTTCTGGTCTCATAAATCAAAGTTGTCGGCAGTGAAAAGACACTTCTCGATGGGTTATGGCTGAACGGAGCCAAGCATGGCCGTAGCACCATGTTCTGACATACAAGAACTCTCCACTGATTGCAATACGGCACTTTGGAATGATTGAACACATGCACTTTGGACGCTGGAGCAACAAGGGAGGACACATTAAACATTATATATCACTAGATCGCGTTTACATTTGTTTCTAAATACCTTGAATTTAATACTTAACTCCATATACCGCCTCATATACCGCTTACGAGAGCAATGTTAATTAAGCTATCACAAATGAAAAGAGATTTACCAAGAAAAACACATAACCCTGGATTAATCAACGGGAATATTTGCCAATAAGTTTGCCTATTCGTTTTGTCTCCATTTGCGGCGCTTTCGTCATTGGAAACTGATGCAGAGAGAAAAAGTTAGCCACTTTTGGGGAACAGGACTAAAACTGAGCTTTTACACCGTTCACACATTAAAGGGGCTGTACTTAATTTTTACTGTTTTGAAACGTGAAAAACAGAACTAGTTCATGTGCCCGATTTTTTGCATGTAATAAAGTCTACACAAATCTATTTACTGTTTACTTACCAGTACAGATCTGTTGTAGAAGCATCTATTCCAGTAAAGTGCTTTCTCTGCAATTTAGAGTGTTTTATTTTCCAAGAAGCAGGAAGTGTGCTGTTAGCATGCTAATGTTTGTTAGCTTTACCCTGGACAGCAAAATTGGCCATCGCGGTGAATAATTAGCATCCTGGGACTGCATTAGGAGAGTGAGCGATATATTTGACTGATGTAAAGACTTTAAAGTATAGAACTAAGTAACAATTTTACCTTATTAAATGTCTTTGTAAGTGGTTGCAAATGTATTTTCGGGATGTTTGAAAGCCAGACTTGCAACTTTCCTGACGCCGACCTGAAGACGACTCTCCAGAGAAAACGTGGCTCTTTTTTATATTTGGAGACATAAAATGTTTTGTATGTGATTGTACTTAATTATTTCAATAAAAAAGAAGAAAAGAAGAAGAAGATAAAAAAAAAAGGTTAGACCCTTACAAGAGACCAGTGCAGGACGAGCTCTGTCACTGAAGTTATTTAGTTCTGCTTTAACATGAACTAGTTACGTTATTCATGTTTCTAAACAGTAAAATCCAGCACAGCACCTTTAATAAAGAGTTCCAAGGAGTCCGGAATATTACGCATCTTCAGACTACGTTCCTACAGAGCAGTGAGTGTAACTGGATGAAATATACATGACCACACACACATAATGACACAAATGCTCGTATACGGTCGGACGATATGGAAATGCACCGCCCCTGGGTTGTATGACGTGCCCCTGCTGTGCCCGCTGTGTGGATAATGAGGCTGTGCCGATGTGTCATGTAAACCGCCATGCTAACAGCGGCTCGCTTTACCTCAGATATTGATGAACTGGGGTGCAGACATAACTCCTACAGACACACAGAAGAAGCAACAGACAGAGAGCAGAGACTTCAAGGGACAGAAACGGAACAGACACAAAGAGACAATACACTGTAGAGGACACAACTTAATACATGACATTTATAACCACAATATAAATGAGGCTTATAACATATCTGTGGAATAACTAGTCTTAGATATTAGTAGTTATTAGTTACTTAAATGACATGTATTTATCTGTATTTTTGCTACACAAGATTTTATGGTGAAAAGTAGATATCTCAATTGCTGTATTAAATAGAGACACTACAGGCAAAACTCTTTTTTGTGGGGGTCAGTTTGTATCATACAGATCAACCCCATAGACCGTACATATCAGTGGACTATGGGATTGTGACCTTATAGCGTTTGGCTCCAGCCAAATGAAGCCAATCGTGGCTAGCAGTTATAGCGGCTAAAGTGGAGCCAGACTCCATATTTGGAGATCCGAGTGCGTAACGTGGCAACCACACGGACTAATCAGGAGCGAGGTTGTTAACAGTTTCCGCCCCTCGGTGAGAGGAGATGGCGGCAACGTGTGGTGCTAGCTGTCAATCAAACCTTTTACTAACACAAGGAAAACAGCCCCTGGAAAAGGAAGCACCTGATTGGTCAGTTATTATTGCTAATAACTTGATTTGTGAACAACATAACGAGAAAAAAACACCAGGATCATGTAGAGTGTGTCAAAACTGATATTTTAGTTCCAGATGGTGAGTTTGACCGAAACAGTTACAGAGTAAAGGGCACCAGTAGAAAGTGAATGGCAGCTCGGCTTTATGGAGCCAGGAGCTCCTCCATAGCTGCTTCCTATTTGGAACGCGGCGGCTAGCATGCTAAGGCAGTCCAGTGATATGTACTGTCTATGATCAGCCCTTAAAGTAGCTCCAACACACACCAAACCTTTTTGACAGAATGTGCAGAAGGATTTGTTAATACCTAATTCCAAGCCGGATTTATTAAAGTTTTAAGCCTAAAAAATGAAACGAAATCTGAATTTTTAGGCCAATTTTCTGTCAAATCTAGTTTAATCAAGAACTAAACAACGTATCCAAAATCCAACCTGTAATTTATTTTTGTAACTAATATATGTACAAAATGAACCAAGAAATTTAAACCTGGTTCACAGTCCATTTTTCAGATTTAAATGTCCCAAATATGTGCAGTTTTGTCCGTTTTTAAAAATCAAAAAGCCTTATTTCTATATGAAAACATTACTTGATTATACAGTTTTCTTGTGCATAAATTACAGAAATTGATATGTTTAAATTTCAGATGTTTTCACCTGCAGGGTCTCGCCTTAATACTGTCTGTTTATCCTAATGCTGCACTGAAATCTGTCTAAATAACAAACAAATTCACACAGTCTGGAAGTATATAATACGCTGTTCATTCAATACACAAAACAAGACACAGATACGACACAAATGAAAGAGAACGAGAAGTAACAGAGTAAATGTATGAACGATGAAATATGATCGAGATGGATGTGGGGACAAAACCGTTCTTATGAATAATACAATGAACACACCACTGTCTGATGAGAGTTCACAAACCGCAATCAACGACAATGACAGAGGAACAACAGGAAAATCAACCCAATCCAACGCGCTGTGCCTTCCTGACATTTCTTCAGGTCAATTTAAAATATATTGTGTCTGCAGCAGGTTAAAACTAGACAGTAAAGGGCTGAACGAGACACAATTTGCACAAGACGAGACGAGAAGATTTGGGCTTAAAGTGCCTATGACAGGTTGGGCTAGTCATGTAACAAAAATACAGGTAAGATAAATATATTTAAAGTTTTGCTAAAAATAATTATACATTTTATCATTTTTAGCTGTTTTTTTTAGTTTTGTAATATCACTTCCTGGTTGTAAATGATGACATCACACTAGGAAATTACTTTGCACACTGGGCTAAAACCATAGAACTATAATAAAACCTGGAAGATGAATCCAAGATGGCCGTCCTGTTTATCCCTATGGAGAGTGCTCATTGGCGCATGACCCCAAAAAAGTTTCTTACTTCCGCATTTACTTCCTGATACGGAGGCTGACATCTTTGTTTTACTTCCTGATACGGAGGCTGCCATCTTTGCTTTACTTCCTGAAACGGAGGCTGCCATCTTTGTTTTAGGGCGCCACGTGACGACAATCCCCAGGATCGCCCAGGAAATCAGAGCGTTGTTGACTTGTTGTTGCTCGTGTTCATTAAACATTTTACACAAATCAATCTACTTTATATAATGTTTTAGCGGCGAGACTTTTCCCTCGTTTGCCATTTCGTTTCTCGTCAAACCGAAGTGTGTTTACTATGGGAGTGCGGATCTGTGGCAAAAAGAGGCAAAAGTGGGCGGGGCAGAATAAGGTGAACACTTTTAGGTCCTGGTTTAGACCTGGTTTGTGTCTAGTCTTAGTTTAATTCTGGTTTTATTAGATTTGCAATTTTGTAGAGTAAAGTAGGTAATGCGTTTTGTATTTATTTTCCCATAAAAATCTAATATAGAAGAAGTTATTTATAGAAGTAGTTATTTTATCATCATTGAAACAGACCAAATTTTGTAGAATCACAGAACTACGCGTTTTAAAATGTAAACTTTGAAGAATCCTATTATTAAAACATAAATTGCAAATCTAATCGCAATCGCACAGGTCAGAAAAATCACAAATAGACATTTTTCTAATGCTGCAAGATTTGAGAAAAATATCTAGTTGCAATTTTTCTAACTAATACTGGATTGCAATAAGTTTTGCGATTTATGTTTTTATAATGGGATTCTGTTTAAAGTTTACATTTTAAACACAATCAGGAGAACTGAACTGACAAATCAATGAAAGAATCCCGTGTTTTGGAAAGTCGTTTGCGGTTTTAGTCGTGTTTTTGTCACTTTAAGTCACGTTAATGTTGCGTTTATCACTTTGAGTCGCATTTTTGTCCCTTTTAGTCATGTTTTTGACACTTTCAGATGCATTTTTGTCACATTTAGTCATGTTTTTGACACTTTCAAATGCATTTTTGTCACTTTTAGTCATGTTTTTGACACTTTCAAATGCATTTTTGTCACATTTAGTCATGTTTTTGACACTTTCAAATGCATTTTTGTCACTTTTAGTCATGTTTTTGACACTTTCAAATGCATTTTTGTCACTTTTAGTCATGTTTTTGACACTTTCAAATGCATTTTTGTCACTTTTAGTCATGTTTTTGACACTTTCAGATGCATTTTTGTCACATTTAGTCATGTTTTTGACACTTTCAAATGCATTTTTGTCACTTTTAGTCATGTTTTTGACACTTTCAAATGCATTTTTGTCACTTTTAGTCATGTTTTTGACACTTTCAGATGCATTTTTGTCACTTTTAGTCATGTTTTTGACACTTTCAGATGCATTTTTGTCACTTTTAGTCATGTTTTTGTTGCTTGTATCAGAAAAAACTCAACTACAGGGTTATCAGTTTTTATGCTGAATAAAACAGGACATTTAATGTATCATTTAAAATTGCCCCCTTTGCGATTTTCTAATAGTATCCATTCAAATTGTGATTTTTATTCGATTTCCATTAATTGTGCAGCCCCATTGTTTAATCATGTAAATTCGTCTGAAGCAGAGATTCAACATGATATACAATAATCAATTGAAAGCACTAAAATAGGTTTAACATTTTATCTTATTAGCCTCGTTTTATGCTTTAATTTTCTACACACCTGACTTCTGCTTAGTTATGTGCTCTGGAATTGCAGAAATGTCAAATAGCTGCATAAATAACTGACACAATAAAGGATAGGATTGGGCTGAAACACATACGCACACGTTCTCCTCACAAACGCCATGTGGTTTCGATTCACGCACAAAAATGAAGAATGGAGATCAGATAAATCAGAAATATTTCAGGAAAGTATAGAACTGACAGAAGGGAAAATGGCAGTATTTCAAAATTGTAGGTAATAACTCACAGTGAGCTAACGCTGCAGAGGGATGAGCTGCTAGAGTGCGCGTTACCTCGACTGCGTGTTAGAAAACTGCACATGCACAAAACAAAAACGCATGAAGTCAGAGAAACTGCAAGACAATTTATACGTTTACGTTTTTTTTACACAATTTCTCTGCTTCATTGGGTCGTACAGCCGCCCATCACCATTCAACGCAATGGGAGGTCAAAACTCAGGCTGAACTGTAGAGAGAAAGGCATAGAACAAGACAGATGCTTTGGAAACAGCGCGGCGACAGTCATTTTGATTTGATCTTTCTCCGTAAAAGATAAAATGGCAATGAAATATGCATTTTATGACTACAGCCCAGACCTGAGAAGGGAAGAGTGATACTGAAATCCAGAAAACAAGCAGAATTTCAGCTTAACCGCACATGCAAAAACAAGATAAAGTGTAGAGGTGGGTCTAGTCCGTCAGGCAAACACATCAAAAACTGCTCTAAAACGAAAAGACGACGTTATATTTTTACTGAAGGACAAAACATGTGCAATAAAGACAACATTCAGGGTTATGAAATATGAATAGGTTACAGTACACAGGTCTAGTCACACAAATACTCCAACGAAACACTAACAATATCACAGTTAAAACATTTCAAAGCTACATAATACTAAATAAATACAGCATATATAGTTATAGTTAAGGTTTAGTGACTTACGCAGTGATGGAGATGTTGGCGGCCGACATGGGGCTGACCTCCTTCAGCTCTTTGGCTTTCTGCAGGGCCAGCTTCTTGTTAATGGCCTCCTCCTGCTCTTCTTCATCCTGGACATTACGGTCAATTGATACGCACACAACGACTTTACTTCGACGCGTAAAACCAGGGCAAAGCGAGACATTTTTGTGAACTTCCTTCCCAGCCACTGAAATCTAAACTTGTTAAACGTGATCTGAATGTTTCACGTAGTTGTTCACGTAGTCTTCGTAATGTCTGCCTTAATCGTGTGGAAAAGGTAATGAAAATGAAATATTTACTCGATTAATGAAGTTAAGTTCAATAGTTGTGTTAAGTTTTGGAGCAGAAACACAAGCACACCTCTTCTTGTCCTCATCCACTTCTTCCCTTTCAGTTTCTCGCTGTCAAATTTACTATAAAGTTCATAATTTTAATGTGATTTTTGATCTTTTGTACATAACTTGATTGATGACCTGCCATACAGCAGGTTTGCCAAGGCATCATTTAAAGTTTTTGCTGCTGTAGTGTCACTTTTAAGACTATTATATATTACATTTATTCAACCTTCATACTTCAAAGACCAAATTTAGTATTCCAAAGAGATAAATATCTGAAATTCCAGTACTCTATCCTCAACGACAAAAGTTTCAGAATGTTTTTTTCAAAGAAGATAAAAGTTATTTGAAGTTTCTATTTGTCATCCCTACTGACAGATGCAGATGCTTATGATTATTAATGAAAAGGGAAAATCTTTGATTTTTTTAAATTTTCAAATAAACAAAATAAAATAATGAAAAATAATAATTAATTTATGAACTGGTGAATAGTCAAAATACTTTTTTTTAGCAGTCCCAAATAAACTGAACTTAAGCTTTTGTTTACAGCACAAATACAGAGATACAGAGAGATATTATTGACATTTTATGTCTCTGTTATGTATTTTTTTGTGCGGAAACTTAGGTGACAGAAAACAATGCAGAAGGAGATCATGAATGTGTGCTTTTTAAACATAGTTTGGTCCACTTTTATGTGCAAGAAGAATTATTACTCTATATTTATTGGTTTATTAGTTTTCTGCAAGATGCTACATGAGCTCTGGGTTAAACAGTTTAAATCTGGGTTAAGTTGTTTTAAATGTAATTGTAATTGTTCTAACATGTGTTTTTAAACCCTCTCAAACAGCAAACACTTCTGTATTGGACTTCATTGTTTGCTTGGCTTACTGTAAAAGATGGACTGTAAAACATTTATGGGTTTTAAATGAGGGGCAAACATATCTTTAAACAGTGCACAGACCTTTCAAATTACTTGGATAAACTCTTAAATTGTGCTACTGCGATATTAGATTTTACTATGCCATTGGGCTCGGACTCCTCTGCCCAGTCTATATTGATATATTCAAGTTTATGACCCACAACCACCTCCATTTCAATGTACGCGAGGACCTTAACCACTAGACCAACCGCACAGAAACATATTACGGCCTGAAAATCACCATAAATCCTTTAGTGACCTCTTACTCAAGCGCTGAAAGAATGAAATACCTTCGTGAGCTCCTGAGCGTTCGCCAAGTTGTCGACGGCAATGGCCAAGAAGACATTTAAGAGTGTGTCTGGTTGCATTCGGCGTTAAGGAAAGAAAAAAAAACAAAACAGATCTAAGAATCAATAAAGCGAAATCAATACTCTAGCATCGCAGCTGTTTATCAAATCGATGTGAAATCCCCCCTTTGTTTATAAGATCGCCACCAGGGACGGGCGATCAATTGTGTAGGATACAGTTTCCAAAGAGCGTTAGAACGATGAAGTAAATGGAGGAGAACATGCCCCCGTGGACCCCGCCCTGCGACTCGATGCCGTGGTACATGACAGCGTTCCAGTCTTCGCCAGTAAGAATCTGCAATGAGAAAATAAAGAAAACGGATGGAAAAGTCAGGGTTAAATGTAAACAGTATGAAGGATGCAAGCGTTCGAAGTATATTATGTTTTATAGCAGTGGTTCTCAAAATTTTTCAGTCGCGACCCCCAAAATAACAATAGTTCACATTCGCGACCCCCAAACACAAAAAATAGGTGATAAATGAGCCTTATATCTAATGTTTGATTTTATTTAGAGAATATAGACCTAGAAAAATGACTAACAAATGGGAATCTACATTTACCACTGCATTTGAAGGTGTCAAGCCTTGTTTAAGACTACTGAATCATTTTTCCCCATCATCTGGGGACCCCTGGAAATCATTTCGCGACCCCCATTGGGGTCCCGACCCCTAGTTTAAGAGTTTTATAGTATGTTTTACCATCTAAAAACATTGCCAGAATCAATCAGAATCAGAATCAGGTTTATTGCCGTTGTCAGTGATCAAAATTCACAAACATAGGAACTTGCTTTGACGTAAAGTGCAACATAAAACAATGAATAAAATATAATAAAATATAAAAAAGAGGAATGCATAAGATTAAGAATAAAATAAAATAGAATTGAATAGACTAAGACTATATACAGAAATGTACAGATGGATAGACCAATAGATCAAAGGTATAGTGTCTAAACCGGACTTGGAGAGAGTGACTTGAGAGTGACTAGAACCAGGAAGTACGACCACATTAGTCTGTGCTCAAGTCTCTGCTCTGGCTTCAGACTCAGAGAACAGACTTTAAAGCAGCTTTGCTTGTGTTCAAGTCTCTCCAAAGCACCAAAGTACATCTGTGACATGTTAGAGCCACATGAACCATCTCACACTCTGAGGACCTTAGGGACCGGCCTCCTGCTGGTGCCAGAGTCAGGACTAAACATGGACCGGCCTCCTGCTGGTGCCAAAGTCAGGACTAAACATGGACCGGCCTCCTGCTGGTGCCAGAGTCAGGACTAAACATGGACCGGCCTCCTGCTGGTGCCAGAGTCAGGACTAAACATGGACCGGCCTCCTGCTGGTGCCAGAGTCAGGACTAAACATGGACCGGCCTCCTGCTGGTGCCAGAGTCAGGACTAAACATGGACCGGCCTCCTGCTGGTGCCAGAGTCAGGACTAAACATGGACCGGCCTCCTGCTGGTGCCAGAGTCAGGACTAAACATGGACCGGCCTCCTGCTGGTGCCAGAGTCAGGACTAAACATGGACCGGCCTCCTGCTGGTGCCAGAGTCAGGACTAAACATGGACCGGCCTCCTGCTGGTGCCAGAGTCAGGACTAAACATGGACCGGCCTCCTGCTGGTGCCAGAGTCAGGACTAAACATGGACCGGCCTCCTGCTGGTGCCAGAGTCAGGACTAAACATGGACCAGCCTCCTGCTGGTGCCAGAGTCAGGACTAAACATGGACCGGCCTCCTGCTGGTGCCAGAGTCAGGACTAAACATGGACCGGCCTCCTGCTGGTGCCAGAGTCAGGACTAAACATGGGGAATCAGCGTTTCAGTTTTATGCAGCTAAAATCTGAAACAATATTCCCGATTTTGTCAGACAGGCTGTTACACTGGTAGCTTTCAAGTCTTGGCTAGACATTTCTGTTTGGTCGTGCATATGACTGTGAGAATTTTATTTATATTTCATATTTTTTTTATTGTTTTTAATATAGTTATTTATTTTTGAATAGTGTTTTTCCATGTGTTCTTAATATGTTTTAATGTTAGTAAATACTTTGAATTTACTTTGTATTTGTGCTACACAAACACATTTTGCCTGCTTGCTATATTTACTCCTTTTACTTGGCTTTTACAAGGATTGGACTATGGTTAGAAACTGAAATAGTGACAGCTGACCCCTTAGATGAAAAAATAAGGAAAACATTGAGTAGATCTGCTGACCACGCCTCAGGAAGTAAAAACAGCTGATAAGTGACCTATATACATTATAAACCGAAGACAAGATGAACATTACCAAAATAATGAGCTTCTGTTTTGCACAAATTAACTTTATGCGGCAAAATATGAACTGAAAGTGGTTTCTCCAGTGCTGCTCCGACTGTGCAAAGCTTAGCTAGCTTGTTTGTTAATAGCAGTTGGAGATTTCAGACACTTCAACAGCAGCACAACATTTATTTTCCTCCACAAACTGACTCTTAACATATTATTTAAGGATTTATTTATTTAATATAATCAGTTCAATTGTCTGTGATCCCAAAGTCTGTGTCAGAGATAAATGTGGGCGTAGCTGAAGGTTCTTGTTGTTTATCTGTTGTTTTTTTTTAACTGTTTACTTGTTTTTCTTCTTATTATATGTCAAATACAAGATAAATATTTAGCAGAGTTGTAGACCTTCATATTTATTATTAGACTGTAGCAGCTTTTAGTTGTGTTTTGAGCTTTTACAGGAGAAAATGTCATTACACGCCTTTGATTCTTATGCGTTTTTGCCGCTCACTGCTAAAATTCAGAGTGACATGATGTCGTCTGCATAACTTACTTTGTCCCCATGCATCTGGCAGATACTTCTAAACATTTTTTTTTGCACTTGACTAGTTTATTACATGTATTTATTTTCCCTGCACTCGCGTCACATTATTTGCACGCTCGCCTCATGTACCCACCTTTGTAACGTACACGCAGAAGAAGAAAAATCAGGAGAAAACACCAGTTTGACCTTTACCTGGAAGACGGTGAGGATTGCTGCTGGGAAGGTGTCAAAGTTGGTTGTCGGCGTTTCATCTTCAAAATTAAACCTGCAGGGAGAAAATCACTCCTGTGTAATCAAGCCTGAGCCGAGCGCAGCCAATAACATGTCCGTCAAACTCTGGAGAACGAGCAACGCTAAAGCAATGCATATGAGCCGGACAGAGAGCGCAGGCTGATTCAAGTCCAGGAGAAAGTCATGTTTAAAGGGCCTATGACAGGTTGGACTACTCATGTACCTAAAATACAGGTCAGATAAATATATGCAAAGTTTTGCTAAAAATAATTATACATTTCATCATTTTTAGCTGTTTTTTTAGTTTTGTAACATCACTTCCTGGTTGTAAACGATGACATCACACTAGGAAATTACTTTGAACACTGGACTAAAACTCTGCTAATGTCACAGATTTTTTTTGTCTGACAAATCAAAATATATGTGAACACCTTAATTTTGTTGAATTAATGTTTTAAGGGTAATTTAAGTTGTTGATTTTGGGTAAATTATGTAAAACCTTTAGATGGAATGAGTCTCCCTAGTGTGATGTCATCAGTTTTGTAATTTCAAACTGATTTTTCAACTTTTCTCCAACAACTACAACTTGACTGGTGTAAAACAGTAATTTTTATGTACAATACGTATTAATACACCATATAAAATCAAAATCAGAAAATCGTCAAAACCTGTCATACGCACTTTAACTAAGATATTGTTATTTCAATGATGCTTGCAATTTCAATGGAAGTTAATTTGACATTTTAACATTGTAATACTCTTGTTGTTGGTAGAGCATGACTTAAAAATGTATGTAACAGTTTGTATGAATGAAAAGTACATAAACAATGCAAGAGAAAGTAGTAGTAGTTGCATTATTAGCAGTGTTGGGAAGAATACTGACCATGTATTTAGTTACAAAATATTGAATACCTGCATTAAAATGTAAATTGATATGTATGCAATCCATTTCTCCAATCAGAGATACTTTGTTAATGCTTTATTAAGGCAAAATAATGTAGTTATTATAAAGTGGTACCCTGTTTTCATGTGGAATATAATTCAGAAATGTCGATTTTCAAGTCTAAGTAATTATCCACATGACTTATATTGAAAATGATGGTTTGATGTGACATTGTTCAGTCATTAAAAACAGCCTATGCACTCAATAGATGCCTATCCACCGGTTAAAAATAAAATAAGCCTGTCTTGTGGTATAATTCAAACACACGGTCGCGTTGCCCAGACTGTGTGGCCGTTGTGAATTGTCCTGTGGGCTGTGGTGATGCTGACATTTTGTTTCTCTGTGTGTCTGCGGAGACCTAATTATGTGCTCCCTCATCAGGACGAGCGCACAGAAGGCAGGTTAAAATGGCACGACAATTTATCTTGTGCCTTTTTTCAAATTCACGTCACTTTTCGAGATTATGGCCAGGGAAATGCACCGTTGACTATTTCCAATGAGAGAGAGAGAATGAATATAATCTAATTTGTCCATGTTTGTCACAGATTAAAGCAAAATTTGAAACTAAAATAAGGTATGTTCTCTTTTTTATGTCTGTTATAGTCCACAATAATGATGTGTTTTTTTCTTTTCATTTATTGTGCATTATTATTGTTGCTCACTGGACACATCAAGCAACAAAAAATTAAAACCAAGTCACAAAAAAAAATAGTCATAGAGGTCAAGTCTGAAAGGTCTGTTCTATAAATCAAGTGTACCCCCCACATTTCAGCTGTTACAAGTGTCTAAATGAAATATATATGTTTGATAATTATGTTAGTTGAGATGATAAATGAATAAAAAAGTAATTAAAAACACACAGCACTATTAGTAAACTATTAGTGATGGGAAGCAATTACGTATTAGGAGCAAAGGTTGAAAACAAACAAAAAAACAATGTATTAAGGCTTCTACATAGCTCTTTATTCGACCATCTAGGCCTAAATATGTTTGAGAATTTGCTCGGTGTTGTAATAAACAATAATTGTCAATTATGCATGTATCTTCAATTGATTAAGACATTCACTCTATTCATGTACTCTATCAGTTTTATAGTATTGAATTATACCAAAGTAAAATCCACAATGTTGAATTTGACCAGTTTTTTTGGTGACAATGTCTTTTACAGTGATACATTCGATATATTTTAGAATCAAATGTTGGAGGCAAAGTTAAAATAACACAATATGTTAAGGCTTTTTTGCTTCTACATAGCTTTTTATTTTACCATTTAGACCTCAATATGTTTAAGAATTGCTGCTTTGACTTTTTCAATGTATTTGGGACCAAGTTATTGCCCAAAATCCAAATAATAACAAAATACTTTATGTTTTCATCAAACATTCAAAGTAAATATTAGAATGTTTTTTTTTTGAGACTGAACGTGTTTCTTTTTTATCAAATGTCTCTAATCCTTTGGCGTTCCTGCGTAGTCTGCTGCTCCTAACATTGTCAGAGTCTTGATTCAATCCAGATTCAAACCTGGAAACAGTCCTGGTTCACCCCTGCTTCTATTCTGTTCCAGGTTCTTGATTACCTACTGTTTTAGCTATGCTGCCCTTGGAGCAACTCTGCTGGGGGAAGTATGGCAGCTTGAACACTATCCTCTGGTTCTTCCTACTTTATCTATCAACAATATTTAATATTACTTCAACTGTAGTCTGTTCATTGCTGTTCACATGTTTCTTTTTCTCTCCACTTCCCCCGGGGAGTGGACACTGTTTCAGACACTGCGACGGCTGCTCCAGTGACGACCCCCCCACCCCCATCTGTCTGGAGGATCGATCTCTACACTGGATGATCTATGCGCCACCCGCCTGGAGGAACTGCCTCAACCCTGGATTAGCCATACCTCGTCTGCCTGGACCAACTCCCTCTTGAGTGGTTCTGGTCCAAGTGGATGTCAGTCCTAGTTCATCTGCAGCCTGTCCGTCCGTGGGAGTAGGATCTCTCCTTCACTGTGGTTCTCCCCGAGGTTTCTACTTTTTCCCATGGGGTTTTTTGTAGTTTTTCCTCGCGAGTGTCAAAGGACAGGGGCATTCTGGGACAGTTATCTGAACTGCTTTACCTGTGGCCCATCGAGGCAACTGTTGTTGTGATTTTGGGCATTATAAAAATTAATTGATTTGATTTGATTACGCAGTTATATTCGCCAAGAACATTGAGCAATTCTACATATTTTGAGGTTACGAAAAGACACAGAAATCCTATTAAACTCTGTGAATAAGCAGTTTGACACAGAAGTGGGTAAATAATGTACTCACTGTCCCCCAAAGAGTTGCATCCCCAGCAGTGCAAAGACCACGATGAAGAGGAAGAGCAGGAACAACAGGCTGATGATGGACTTCATGGAGTTCAACAGAGACACCACCAGGTTTCTCAAAGAGTTCCAGTACCTGCAGAAAATACGTTCGTGTAAATGCGGATCTTAATGTAGCACGAGGAGGAAGACATTTTGGATTTCTTACTTGGTGACTTTGAAAATCCTGAGCAGCCGCAGAGCTCGCAGCACACTGATACCAAAGGAGGCGCCTGGTTTGATGGCAGCCCAGATCACCTCAAAAATACTGCCAATAATCACCTGTGAAAGGGTAAAGTAAAAGTGTTATCAGTAAGACGAGAATAAGTTAATTTTTATAGAGGTTTTATGATACAGAGAGCAGCAATTGACACCAAAAGACACTAGAAATATGCAAAATGTGTTTATAATGTAGAAAAAAAAACAAAAAACACACTGTATGAAGACTCTTTGTCTTGCGGCATCTATTTACAGGCCTTTCGCAATCTAAATAATTGACAGGTCAATTGATTACCGACAATACTTGCAACTCGACTCGTAAAATGCATACTACTTATATAGCACTTTTTCTAGACAATTTCTTATCCATTAAGTGCGCTAAAGACAGGCAAAAATTACCAAAGTATTAGTCCTGGATTAGAGCTGGTTTAGTCCTGGATTAGACCTGGTTTAGTCCTAGATTAGACCTGGATTAGACCTAGTTTAGCTCTGATTTAGACCTGGTTTAGTCCTAGATTAGACCTGGTTTAGACCTTGTTTAGCTCTGATTTAGACCTGGTTAAATCCTAGATTAGACCTGGTTTAGACCTAGATTAGACCTGGTTTAGACCTAGTTTAGCTCTGATTTAGACCTGGTTTAGTCCTAGATTAGACTTAGTTTAGACCTGGTTTAGATCCAGTTTAGTCCTGGTTTAGTCCTAGTTTAGTCTTGAACATTTAACAGTAACCAGTTTCTCATCCCAAAAAGTACTAGATGTATCTGGTTTTAATGCTAGCATGTGTCGTAAACTAAACACAATTAAGCGATTATAATACATTAAAATCATAACTGGCAATTATGAACATAACTCCAATTGATTCGTAGCAAGACTTTCACCCGACGTCACCAATTATTTGGCGACAAGTTCTGTTATAGTGACATTTGTTGTAAAATCTATGCCCCCAGTACGATATTACATGATCTTATTTGAAAACCAGTTGTATCTTTGCCACAAGAACTAAGTAGCAGAAGGACACATAATTTTACTACATGGCTATATTTAATTCAGTGTATCCAAGCCAACACCACATGTATCACACAACAAAAACTCACCCCAAAGTCAAAACAGTTGAATGAAGAATGGAAGTAATTCTGAGGCCCAAGTCCGTACATTTTCATTGACATTTCAGCCAAAAACAGCCCCAGAAAGACAAACTCGGCCAGGTCTGAGAGAGAGAGGTGAAGAAAGCGAGAGGGAGAGAGGGAAAGGCACAGATCAATGTCGGAGGTTAATAGACACGGGCTTCCTGTTGATTTTCTGGGCTGGATTGGACCGCCGCGCTGGCCTGGAGTGAAGGAGCTGCTCTGTGGGAGACCTGTGTTTACATGTTCTGTACCTGCTGCAGCAAAAAGAAAACAGGAAAGAACAGCTGAGGCTAGCAGCACTGGGGTCTGCTTTTATTTCATGTCTGTATTTTATTTCATTTCAGACGTTTTCACGTGTGTCTAACATGAAGAACACTATTACAATCACACAAGCTAACGTTAGCACAAAAACTTGTAATCTGCGTGGTCGTTCACGTCGCTCAAAGCATCATGGGGGATTGTCGTCACGTGGCGCCCTAAAGCAAAGATGTCAGCCTCCGTATCAGGAAGTAAAGCAAAGATGGCAGCCTCCGTATCAGGAAGTAAAGCAAAGATGTCAGCCTCCGTATCAGGAAGTAAATGCGGAAGTAAGAAATTTTTTAGTGTCATGCGCCAATGAGCACACTCCATAGGGATAAACAGGGCGCCATTTTGGATTCATCTTCCAGGTTTTATTATAGTTCTATGGACCACGCAGCTCTTAAGTGTTAAACATTAGCTTGTGTGATTGTAATTGTATTCTTCATATTAGATCATATGTGAAAGCGTCTGAAATGAAATAAAATACAACTTACAGCTATCACTAGTCTAGTCTTGTCCACGTGCTTCTGTTTGTATCGTCCGACGTGCTCGTGGCTCATTCACGGTTCGCACATGTTTACCGAGACGTCACTTAATATAAAGACAGTGATTTCGGTGACTTTAGAAACTGTTAAAAAGAACATTTCCTTCTATTTTATTTTAATACTGTATACAGTACAGTACAGTACTTAATTTAATAATTAAGTACTGTCTGCAATTGTAATATGCATTTACACAAAAAGGTTGAGTCCAAGAGGCTGCAATACCTCGCACAGCCACTAATCAATCTGGCTCGCGGAAACAGGGGGTGTGTCTTATCCAGTTAATTTAATACATCCATGATCTAACCTCACAAAAGCTGAAGACTACATGACTTTTAGCCAGATTATCTAATGATTATCACTCGTGTCTAGTCACTCTCAGTCATCTCTAGCTGAAGTTAGTTGCAGTTCAGTCTCGTAGTGTGAGCATTTACGACCGGACTAACGCTTGAATCGCGAAAAGAATGACGCAGTTAGATTCCATTTGCAGTCATTAAAACATGTTTAAAATTGAAGCCCGATTTTAGACGCTCTCCGGTACAATGTACTGTTTACGGACTGCTCTGCACACACACAATCAAAACAGAAGAGCAGACACTGGAACAAGCATCTGGGCTAAAACTTCTTATTTTCGTCTTTTCATAAAGAGTGACGCACAAACAAGGGCGACAGCAAATCATACGCTTATTGTTCCTGCCTAAACATCAGATTAATAATACAGAAAGGGCACATGCACTTTTACACTTAAAACCAGAAGCGATAATAAACAATTGTTCCTCTCATGCAGCTCACGTCTGTTCCATGTAAATGATCCACATTTCTCTGTCCAATTTCTTCATCTGTCGCCACTTTTAACGTCAATTTTAGAGAATCCAGAGTGATTTAGCATGACTCCTAACACTTAACTTTGTCGTGTATGTGACTCTCTCATGACTGTCAGTCCAGTTGTGTAGTGAGGACCCTCCTGAACCCTCTAAATCTAAATTGGAAAAGTCATGTAGTGTGTCCCCAGTGTCCCCGCCCATGACAGGTTGGATTACTCATTTGACTAAAATGCAGTTAAGATAAATATATTTATATGTATATAAGTTTGCTGAAATACTTTTTAAAGAATTATCCTGGTTTAGTATTTTTTTTTGTTTTTTAATTTTACTTCCTGGTTGTAAACGATGACGTCACACAACTGTACACTGGGCCAAAACATCTAAGGTCACAGATTTTTAAAAATTTGACATAAAAATACATTGAATTTATGTTTAAAGGATCAAAATGTAGTTTATTTTTGTTAATTACGTATAACATTTGTTTCCCTAGTGTGATCTCATCAATCGTGTTTACTTCCTGTAACTTTCCACAGATTTTTCCATTTTTTTCCACGAACGGCTCCTTGATTGGTGTAAAACTTTAATTAATATTTACAACAGGTATTATTACACAAAATAAAGTCAAAATTGGAAAATGATAAACCTTGTCATACGCACTTCAAGGTAGATAATGTAAAACTAGTGTGGTCTAGATGTAGGTGTGCCAGATTGAATATTTAAGCACCTTTTCTTTCTTAATACAAAAGTAGGTAATAGTTGTGACATATTCTGATACTTTTAGACATGTCTTTAAGTGACGTTGATACTCACACAGAGCATACGTGAGCCACTCCGGCTGGTTGTAGTGGACTATGGCCACACACAGCGTGTTGAGTCCCACCAGACACAGGACGGTCCAGTAGAAGCTCTGGGACTTGACCAGTCGGCCGATGGTGAAGCGGATCCTCTTCTCTTTCCTCCTGAAGTACGACGAGTTCTCGTTTTTACTCTTTACGCTGCCACGGGCGAACGGAGAGCCCTGGGGAGCTGTAGGGTGACAAACGTTGAATGTGAACTGTTTTATTCACATACAAAATAGTACAGTAAATCCTCTGACTAAATGCATGATCTGAGTGTTACTATCCTTTTTACCCAGTGCGAAACAATGAACCTGATCAGAAATACTTTTAACATCCATTAGCTTATTTTATTGAAAATGCTATTCACCTTATTCCGGAAGTTGCCGTACGCGCCGCCGTCTTTTTTCCGTTGTAGTTTACACGGAGCAGACGAGCTCAACAGAAAATAAGTTCTACATGGACTAAAAAGCCATTTTCAAACTGACCAGGAAATCTGTGCGTTGTTGACTTGTTGTTGCTCGTGTTCATTAAACATTTTACAAAATTCAACCTACTTTACTTAACATTTTAGCGGCGAGACTTTTCCGTCGTTCGCCATTAGCTTTAACGGAGTTCTCGTCAAACGGGAGTGCGTTTACAACAAAAGTGCAAAAAACGGCAAAAAGTGGGCGGGGCAGAATAAGGTCAATAGGATGAAACACACATAATAAATTAAAAATGTTTCGTTCCGTAAAGTAAGGAACACGTTTAAAATGTATACCTCTAAGTTTAAGATTTTTTCCTATGTTCACCTGAAATGTCTCTCCTCAAAACAATTGTTTTCAATTTCAAGTTTTGCTAAAATTCTTTACAAATATTATCCCGGTTTAGCAGTTTTATAAGTTTTAAGTTCACTTCCTGGTTGTAAATAATGACATCACACTAGGAAATTACCATAGCAACCACACCGTAAACTGGGCTAAAACTCATCTAATGTCATCAATTCTTTTACCCAACAAATAAAAATACATTTGAACATATTTATTTAGTTGAATTAATGTTTAAATGGTCAAAAAAGTAGTTTATTTTGTCTAAATTATGTATAAAGTTTGTCTCCCCAGTGTGATGTCATTGGTTTGTTTACTTCCTGTAATTTTCAACATATTTTTCAACTTTTCTCCGCAAACAGAGACCTGATTGGTGTAAAACTGTCATTTATATGTACAACAAGTATTAATACACTGAAAAGTCAAAATTAGAAAATCATGAAAACCTGTCATACGCACTTTAAGATAAGATAATAGATAATTTATTACATGTCCGAACATCCTCCTTGCTGCATGTCTAGTGAGACTCTGTAAAAACCTCACTGTGATAGACCTGGACAGGAAGTACTCAGTAGTACAATGAGCTGGCCATTTTCCATGCACAGAGCCAGTTATTCTGTGTTGAAAATAAAAAAAAAAGTATTTTGAAATCACTATTGAGTATCACCACTATCATTATCTTTAGTTTTGACATTGAGTTTGACATTTTTGCATTGTGACAAATTGTATTCACCTTACTCTGCCCCGCCCACTTTTGCCGTTTTTTGCACTTTTGTTGTAAACGCACTTCCGTTTGACGAGAACTCTGTTAAAGCTAATGACGAACGAGGGAAAAGTCTGACACTAAAATGTTACATAAAGTAGGTTGATTTGTGTAAAATGTTTAATGAACACGAGCAACAACAAGTCAACAACTCAACGATTTCCTGGCCAGCCTGAAAACGTCTTTTTAGTCCATGTAGAACTTATTTTCTGCTGAGCTCGTCTGCTCCGTGTAAACTACAACGGAAACAAGACGGCGGCGCGTACGGAAACTTCTGGAATAAGGTAAATAGTGTAACATTTTAAATCAATTACCAAGAAAGACACATTAACTGCAACAAATTCAAACCATAATTGCAGAACTTTTGCCAATAGATTATTTTATTCTGCTCGGGTACAAACTGTCCTGTCTAATTTAATCTTGTTCAGTCGCAGTTATCCAGTTCCCCACACCTGCATGAGTCATGGTGCAAAGGTCTAATTGTGTTATATAATTAACTTCTAACAACTCTGACAACTCCCGTTTTTTTACACTCACATTACTTTCAATTGTACGCAGAGTAATACCCCATTGTTATGCTGCTTATTGCCGCTCATCCTCTTGAACTTTATGTGACCAGGACTATATTAAACTTTCTGTCCCTTAAATTAAACCCTAATGTCAAGTGGTGCTGGACACAAAAAAGAAGAAGAAAAATGGCTCCATTAGAGTTTCATTAGTAGCACAGGAAGCACAGTGGGCTAATCATTTCTAGGTCTATTTTAATCCATAGATATGACTCAACACAGAGGACCCACTGCAAACTGTGCAACATTTCACTTTAAATTATTGTTTATTAAAGCAACGTGGAGGATTTGTTTATGTATACATATTATTTGTCTCATGAGAATGTGTGATATTGATATTGCTGCGTCACGTCTAAATGTAGAGATAAAAATTAAATTAAAGTGCCTATGACAGGTTGAATTACTCATTTAACTAAAATGCAGCTAAAACAAATATATTTCAATTTCTACTAAAATCTATACACATTTACCACCGTTTAGGTATTATTTTAGGTTTTTAATTGTATTTCCTGGTTGTAAAGTATGACATCACACTAGGAAATTACCATAGCAACCACACTGCACACTGGGCCAAAACTCCTCTAATGTCACAGATTTTGTTAATTTGACAAAGAGAAATGCATGTGAACACCTTTATTTTGTTGAATTAATGTTTAAAGGGTCAAAAAAGTTGTTTATTTTGTGTAAATTATGCATAACCTTTGACTCCCCAGTGTGATGTCATCAGTTTGTTTACTTCCTGTAATTTTCAACAGATTTTTCAACTTTTCTCCACAAATAGCGACCTGATTGGTGTAAAACTACAATTTATATTTACATGAGGTATTAATACACTGAAAAAATTCAAAATTGGAAAATCCTAAAAACCTGTCATACGCACTTTAAATCAAGACACTACAGGCAAAACTAATTGTTTGTTTTTTTGGTCAGTTTCATGTGGTCGGCTTTCATGTGGAAGCAACAAACGTGTCCAATCTGCTCCTAAAGATGTTTTATCATTTAATTTTCTTCATCCATAGATTTCTCTGGGACATTGTAACTTCAAAGGCCGTTTTCTTAAAATGCATTTTTCTCTCCCAGAGACATAAAGATCACCACTTAAAGTAGATCCTACAGACATCAAACTTTACAATCAACAACATTTTGACAAAACGTACAGAAGGATTCTTGATATCTAATTCTAAAACTGATTTACTGATGTTTTAAGTCAAAAAATTTGGCGAAATTTGAATTTTTAGGACAATTTTCAGTCAGATCTAGTTAGCTCAAAAAGATGAAAGAAAATATATCCCCAATTTTTTTCTAATTAATCTGTGTACAAAATGAACTAGGAAATTTAAACCTGGTTCTGTCCTTTTTCATGTTTAAATGTCCCAAATATGTGCATTTTTTGCAGTTTTTACACATAAAATGCCTCATTTCTACATGAAAACATGACATGATGAAAAACTTCTAATATATTTTTTTTCTTACATTTATGTGAGTAAACTACAGGAGAAGTTTCAAATTCATATCTTTAAATATAAGATTTTTTCTGATTCACCTGCAGTGTCTCACCTTGACTAAACTAGTTCATTTGAATGCATCTGAGTAAATGTCGTGAATGTAACTAGCTTGTAAAAGTTGTATGTTTCATTGATTTAAGTTCGGCCATTTTTTACTGAAGCATTCAAACAGAAAGCCGTGAAATAAACTTGCCAAAAATGAAAATCAATTTGCAAAATCAATGTCTTTAGACTTTGAAAAGTTACTCACCGACAGATGATATGTCTGTGAAGTGGTCCTCTCCTTCCTCCGCATTGATCAGGTCATTTTTGCTTTTCTTGGCTCGCTTTAGCACTGAAAAGAAAGAAGAAAGAAAAGGGTATGATTAAAAATATAAAAAACACATGCTAGACAGAACTTAAAGTATGAAAAAGAAGCCAACAGGAGAGATATATTCGTGTTTTGACCAGTGCAGTGCATAAAACCAGCTTATTCAGTTTCTCTTTTATGTAAAGTGCAGAGCGAACTTGGCACTTTCTAAACTTTAGAGCTTCCTGAGTTTAAAACAGAGATGGGAAAAGTATTTAAGTTTACTACTCAATGTGAAAGTAAGTACTTGTCATTGGAAAAAGAGGCAAGCACAACAGCATAAGTGCCCCCTCTGAAGAAAAAAAATAACCAACAAAAAAGGTTTCAAGAAAAAGTAATACTCAAGTAAAGTACAGATTTAGTTTAGATTAGTTTACTCAAAGTTGTATTTAGATTGATTCATGCGTGTTTGAATTAATCCTGTATTGTCCTGTAACTGAGGCTCGAGAAAATTCCTGTTTTCACCTTTCCCCTATCCTCTGCCCTCATCCTTGAACTTGAACGTGCAATTATTTGAAAAATGAAGACTCCGAGTGACACATGTAGGTTCTAAAATGTCACATAGACATGTTTCAAAAATAAAAACATGTAAATGACAATCTGTTGCTCGTTAAAGTGAAATGTCACTATGAAGAGGCGGGGCTTATCAGTTTGGCAGTCAGTTAACCTGTTTCTATTAATAAACCGTTTTAGATCAATCACAACGAACAAAATGTAAAATGATACCTGGAAAAAAAAACATAAAATGTCTCCTTTAAATACAACAAGAATTGCATGGTTTGTTCATTTTGAAACATTCATTCATTTTCTACCGCTTATTCCTGTTAGGGGTCGCGGGTGACTGGAGCCAATCCCAGTGACTTTGGGCCTTAGGCAGGGTACACCCTGGACAGTGGCCAACTCATCGCAGGGCTAACACAGAGACAGACAAGGACAGACAACCATTCACTCTCACATTCATACACTAGGGACAATTTAGAAGCCGGAGAACCCGGAGAGAACCCACAGAGGACATGCAGACTCCACCCAGAGAGAGTGTGATGTTGGGGTGGTCCGGGATTCGAACCCACAATCTCCTTATTGGGAGGCAGAAGCTCTAGCCGCTCTGCCACTGTGCACCTCTGCCACTGTGTTTCATTTTGAAACAAACATACTTAATAAGGAGAAAAGAAAGAAGAAAAACAGAAAACAGAAGATAGGGAAACAGTGTGGATTTCTACCAAAGTAACTGTGGAAACACTGAACAGACATCCACTGAAGTGAATATGAAGTGAGAAAAGATGAATAGATTGAGTTCTGAACGATAAGACAATTCAAAGCATTCAAACTTTTCTATTTAATGAAAAAAACATGCTGTCTCTCTTTGTAATAAAAGGATCACTGTGTGTGCTTAACTATTTTGAAGCTAATTGACTAGAATATAGGTTTCTGTTAAAAGACTCCAAATTGAATAACTCAACACCGTTGAGTTTCCTTGTTAAGAGGCATATAAAAGTCAAGGAGGGTATGACGCTCTCCAGAGCGGAGAGTATTAAAACTAGCATGAAGGGCCCTTAGACTCCCACGCTGCCTCTGAACTGCAGTGTACTTAATCCTAATCACATTACTGTACGGCTCTAATGACTGACTGGATTCTGACAGAAGAGTGGAGCGACGGAGGACCAACATAAAGACACTGTGTGCAGCTTAAGGACAGAGTGAACCATCTGTGATAGATCCAAACTAGTGCTGCCAATCCATCTAAAAATCTGCTTAATCACACTTTTAAAATATGATTAATCACACAGTGCGCTTACGTTAAAGTAAATCTTTAAACCTAACTTAAAACTTACTTTCTTTATGTTGAGTGTTTTTTAAACAAAAGATTTGAAGCACACTAAAGACTTTCTACTAGCCTTGGTATGTTTATTTGTATTATTATCATATTTGATTCTACTTTTACAATTGTGCATAACTGTCGCCCTGGACATGTGCAGTGTGTATAAAACTGGAAACATGACATGAATTACCTGTGGTACAAGTCACTGAAGTCATTCTAGCTGCTATTATTCCATACACAGTCCATAACAGTGTTGTAGTGCTGCAGAGTTTGTTAGATTTAAGTATTCTTTTTTTTTCATTAGTTGTTTATCTTGATTTTTTATTGCATGCTCCTATTCAACTGTGCACTCCAACATCTTTAACGATATGAAGTTGGGTGAATTAATAGTTTAACTGTGACGCCTTTGCAATACTTTCATGACAAAAACCAGGTGTGAGTCTCTTCCTCACCTGAATTACTGGCTTTCTTCTTGTACCACGCTGCATCCATGGACTTCTCCTCTGCGTTCTTCTCCTCTTCTGCGAGCATTACTTCCTCTGCAACATCAAACATTCAGTTACTTCAAAACTACGTAAACGACACAAATAAACTCCATAATAATGATAATATTGTGTGACAGGGACAAGCGCGAGTGAATAATAAGTTTAAGAGGTTCACTATGTAACTTTCACCTGTTTATTCATGGATATGTGTTATTGCTTTGTCTGGAACGTTAAACTAAACTCAATGGTGACAAGCAGGGGGCGCCACCAGGTCAAGTTACAGGTCAAATCTGTGGAGAGGCGAGTCAAATCACAGCAAAATGCAATGTTTTTTGAGGGAGGAACATTCCAGGCGAGCAAGAACATCTTCGGAGTGCAGTTAAACAGTGGTAAATGTCGATATTTTCAATGTGTTTTTAAGAATTCACCGTTGTTTTGTTGCTGTGTATTGTTGCCATTGCCATTTACCAACAAACAATACAAAAACAGTTCCAACTAATCATTACAATTATTATCAAGGAAGAAGATATGTGGAACTTGTATATACCCCTCTAAAATGTTCAAATAAACTTTAAAGTGCATATGGTTTTCTAATTTTGCTTTATTCAGTGTATTAATACCTGTTGTAAACACTGCATATATTACAGTTTTACACCAATCAAGTACCCGTTTGCGGAGAAAAGTTAAAAAATCTGATGAAATTTACAGAAAGTAAAAACAAATTGATGATTTCCCACTGGAGAGACTCACTCCTCCAAAGGTTGTGCAAAATATACACAAAATAAACAACTTTTTTTGACAAAATGGAGTGGGGAGTTACAGTAAAATTGTAAAAAGAGTGAATAATTAAGTACATTATTATACACTTGGTCCATTCTCGGCTCATTCACGACTTCAGTAAACTGTATAATATGAGAACTTCTATTTATAGTGCTCTGATTTTTTGTGTTCTGGTCATTTTAAAGAACAATTCTCTCTATTTTGGCAATTTCTTCCTCTCTTTACTGTTGTCCGGTATCAAACTGGTCAAAAACAGGGACAAAAGGGACGTGACTTTAGTAAAACCAGGACAAATAAATGGTTTTGGACACATCCTCTGGGACACAGGGCTCAAAACGGACGTCTGGTCACCCAAGATTTGACGTAAATCCGGGTAGCAAGTGTTGGTGTTTGAGCGACGGGCAGAGACAGAGAATTTTGCGTCTTTGAATGTCTATAATCTTTCTATTTCTGTCCGTACCAGCTTTGCAGATCCACTCCAGGTATCCGGTCAGCTCCCTCTCGATCTGCTGCTGTCGGCGGAGCTTCAGGAACTCCTGCCTCTTCTCCACTCGCTCTCTCTCTTTGGCAAACTCTCTGCGAAACCGCAAAAACACACAAGTCAGAACAAATGTTTTTGGACGTGACGAGTAAACACGGCGGCCGGGTCGGCGCGGTGTTGACAGTGGAGTGGTGCTCGGGCCAGAGATGCGTGTGCGACTGAGGAAAAGACAACACGGAGCTCTAAAGAGGACGCAACAATGTCATTTATTTGGATTTTCTTATAACTTAAAGTCTATATTTTATCTATATCTCATGGGACTACAGATGGAAATGAGCTTTGAGGTAAATCTGGTGTGTTTATCCATTTAAATAAATAAAACAACAACAACAATATATGACAGGTTCTCATTATTCTTTAATACTGACTTTAATACTGGTGGGAGGGCACCTGTTGTAAATATGAATCATAGTTGACAGCTGACAATTAGTGAAGTAGCAGTTTGTGAAGAAAATGTGAAAAATAAAAGTTTAAAATGACGGGAAGCTGTGCTGAGTTCTAAAACCTCTGTGACGTCATCAAAAAGCGACCGAAAATAAAGACAGTTAACCATGGATGTATTAAATGAACTGGATAAGGCACGCCCCCTTTGTCTGTGGTCCCAGATTGATTAGTGGCCGTGCGAGGTACTGCAGCCTCTTGGAACCAGCCTTTTTCTAAAATTGCACATTATAATTGCAGACAGTACTGAATTATTATCGGTATTTAAATAAAATAGAAGGAAATGTTCTTTTCTACCGTTTCTAAAGTCACAGAAATTACCGTTTTTATATGAAGTGACGTCACCACAAACATGTGCGAGTCACGTGAACGAGCGTCGGACGATACAAACAGAAGCTCGTGGAAAAGGCTCGACTAGAGACACCTGTAAGTTGTATTTTATTTCATTTCAGACACTTTCACGTGTGTCTAACATGAAGAATACAACTACAATCACACAAGCTAACGCTAACACAAAAACTTCACGTCAAACTTCACGTCGCTCAAAGCATCATGGGGGATTGTCGTCACGTGGCAAGATGTCAGCCTCCGTATCAGGAAATAAAGCAAAGATGTCAGCCTCCGTATCAGGAAGTAAATGCGGAAGTAAGACATATTTTGGGGGTCATGCGCCAATGAGCTCACTCCATAGGGATAAACAGGGCGCCATTCTGGATTCATCTTCCAGGTTTTTATTATAGTTCTATGCAGTTAACACTCAACGTAAACATAATTTCTGACAGTTTAAACGGTCATTCAACAAAATAAAGGTGTTATCGGGTATTGTAATTTGTCAAATCGTAACTAGTGTGTAATTTATATGGATTTTGGCCCTTGTTATCAAAATGGTTGCTAGGAAACAGTTGTAGAATTACCTCTAACTGTGTCATATTTACTGCACCTGACTAACCAGGAAGTGACACTTTTAACTTTATGAAAATAGTCAAACTGGGGACAAACAGGAAAAATGTTTAGTAAAATCTTAAATATAATCATCTTCACTACATTTTAGTGAATTGTGACATCAAACCTGTCATATAGACTTTAAGTAAAGTAGAGATACCTAAAGAGTACAGTATTTTTACTTTTGTACTTTGACACTTTCCACCACTGAATGTACCGTCCCTAATATTTATGTTGATATTCTGTACTGTATTTATAAAAAAAAAAAAAAAAAAACAAATAAAGCAAATACCTTAGTATATAAACTTGTACAATATCATTTTGCAATATGTAGAGTTAGGGCTGGGCAATATGGCAAAAAATTATAATCACCATTTTCTTGATGCCACATCATGATTTAGATTTGATCATGATTTGTGTTCACTTTGTTTTTTCTATTGCCTTTAATAGAGCTGCACGATTTAGGAAAAAATATGTAATTGTGATATTTCTGACCAGTTTTGCAATTGTGATTAGATTTTCTATTCAGATTCACATTTTAAGTATAATTTTGTCGCTTTTAGTCACATTTTTGTCACATTCGGTTGTAATTAAGTGAGTCTTTGTCACCTTTAGTCGCATTTTTGTCGCTTTTAGTTGCGTTTTGGTGCATTGACTTGAAGTATTGCACTTAAGAAGCGTAAGAGGTAAATAAAGTAATGTGCTCAGAGGCTAAACAACACGAGAAACAGTCAATCACGATACGACGATGTCATAAAAATAGCAGATTGTCACAGTGACGAGCTCTCGATTTGATTTTTATCACCGTCTCCCCCGGCTCTATGTTGAGTTATTATGAGAAAGAGCAGGTCGTCACATTACGGTTTCAGGCTGGTAAAGGAAGCACTGTTAGGTCACATCCCAACCCTGCATAACCCCGGCGCCGTCTTGAATTTAAATCAGCTGCATCGCAAAAGAGCAACTAAACGTGAGCAAGGAGGCAAGAGCAACAGTAAAGAAGAGAAAATGTAGTACTTGTGGTTCAAGAATACAAGATTTTGGTCCAGCCTCTAGTGGTTGGTCAACATCGGTCGTCAACGTCGAAAGAAATAATTGAGAACATTTAAATCGCCTCTGACTCATTTAACTAAAATGCAGTTAGGATATATACATATTTAAAAATGTCTTTACAATGTTATTCCAGTTTAGCATTTGTTTTTAGCCTTTTAATTTTACTTCCTGGTTGTAAATGAATGTGAGCAACGGACAGCAATGCAATTTCCTTCGGGATTAATAAAGTATTTATCTAATCTAATCTAATCTAATCTAATGATGACATCACAGTAGGAAATTACCATAGCAACCACACCGTACACTGCATCAAAACTCATCTCATGCTACAGATATTTTTATTTGACAAATAAAAATAAACGGGACACCTTTATATTGTTGAAGTAACATTTAAAGGCTCAACAATGTAGTTTCTTTCTGTAAATTATGCACGACCTTTGTCTCCCCAGTGTGATGTCATCGATTTGTTTACTTCTTTTTAATTTACCCACTTAATTTCCAACTGATTTTTCATTTTTCTCCACAAATAACTACTTGATTGGTGTAAAACTATAATTCATATTTACAACAAGTATTAATGCACTGAATAAAGTCAAATTAGAAAATAATAAAAACTTGTCATACGCACTTTAAGAGTAAAAGCTAATTGTAAGAATTAAAAGGCCATGTATTCCTTGTGACAGTTTAAAGTGCGTATGACAGGTTTCATGATTTTTTTATTTTGACTTTATTCAGTGTATTAATACCTGTTGTAAATATAAATTATAGTTGTACGCCAATCAAGCAGCCGTTTGTGGAAAAAAGTTGAAAAATCTGTTCAAAATTACAGGAAGTAAACAAATTGATGACATCACGCTAGGGAGACAAAGGTTAGACACAATTTACACAAAATAAATTACTTTTTTTTAACCTTTATACATGAACTCAACAAAATAAAGGCGTTAACATGTATTTTTATTTGTAAAATAAACATGGTAATTTCTTACCGTGATGTCATCGTTTACAACCAGGAAGTAAGACAAAAAACCTAAAAAATTGCTAAACCGCACTGAAATTTGTGAAGTTTTTTAACACAATTTGAAACATATTTATCTTAACTGCATTTTTGTCAAATGAGTCGTCCAACCTGTCAGAGGCCCTTTAAGATAAATATAGAAAGTGATGATTATGGAAGGGCATCTGGTGTTAAATATCTATCAAATTAATACGTAACAAGCCAGTAAATATAAAATTATAAACAGAGGCAGATGATGTGTGAAGGCAAAGACCCTAGAAAGCAAAAGCTTAAGGGAAATAAGTGCAATGAAGTCACGATAAACGCAGGAAGCAATGGCCTGAAGCTAAACTTAAAGCAAACAAAAAAGAACAGTCTTAGTATAATTTAGTGGAGAAACATATGGTTGTGAACCCTAAAGGAAATACTTTAGTTTGTACACAAGACAAAGCTGGAAATCTCCGCACAATGAAAGAACCCAGAGCCAGACTTTGATATTTCATTACTGTGTCTTTTCCAGGATAAACACACGGACAATTCAATTTCTAACCAATGTCAAATAGTTAAAGTGCGCATGACAGGTTTTGGTACCACTTTATAATAACTACAGTTTATTTTGCCTTAATAAAGCATTAACAAAGACTTAATTAATAATGAATATATAGTTTATTAAACATGATTCAGGATTAGTAACTACTTAATTAAGGCTAAGGTTAGAAATTAAGTTAGAAATTAGGTTAGAATATTTGTTAAATAGTTACTAAGCCTGAATAATTCTTAATAAACTATTTGTTGATTATGAACTAAGTCTTTGTTGATTCTTTATTGAAGCACAAATGAATAGGTGTAGTTATTATAAAGTGTTAAGTGTTTTATGATTTTCTAGTTTTGACTTTATTCAGTGTATTATTACCTCTGGCCAAAAGCATTTGTTGGAAGAAAGTCAGGGTAGGATATCCATAATAAACCAAAGTATGAGACTGTGAAAAGGTTTTTCTGAATAGATACATTTTGGAAAATAGTCTGACTATTTAAATCATGATTAATTGTACTTTAAAATGTATTTAGTGATATATGACAATCAAAATGGGGTCCCGGTCAAGTAAAGATTTTTAGAAGGATTTTTGTGAAGAAAATGTAATTCTTATTAATAAAACTGATGAGTGTAAAGTGAAGGGATTTAATGGAAGGATGAGTGACAGCGTCTGATGGCACTGAAAACAGAACACATGACGCTAAAGAAAGAATTCTGTCCAAAAAGACAGAGCAAATAACTGAAATAAAAAGGCATCTTGAATGTTTAGAAATGTGAAAAAAGCAGCTGCAGAAAAAGAAAGAAAAAGAACGTAAAAATAAAGAAAGAAATCTGAAAAATTTAGACAAGGTTAAAGGACCATTTCAAGACACACAGCTTGATTTATCTGCACTCTATTTTTATAATGATTTTGAATGTCTTTATCTGTTTTGGGATTTTAATTTACTTTTATTCTGTTGTGTAAAGCACTTTGAATGTCCTTGTGTAAGAATTGTGCTCTATAAATAAACCTGCCTTGCCGTAAATATAAATTTTAGTTTTACACCAATCAGGTCGCTGTTTGTGGAGAAAAGTTGAAAAATATGTTGAAAATTACAGGAAGTAAACAAACCGATGACATCACACCAGGGAGACAAAGGTCATGCATCATTTACACAAAAGAAACTACTTTTTTAGACCCTTTAAACATTGAATCAGCAAAATAAAGGTGTGTTTTTCTTTGTCAAATAAAGAAATCTGTGATATTAGATGAGTTTTGGTGCACTGTAGGAGGTTTTCTTGTGTGATGTCATCGTTTACAACCAGGAAGTAGAATTAAAAACCTAACAAAATATCTAAATGGGATAAAATGTGTCAAGATTTTAGCAGAATTTGAAATACATTTATCTTTG
Source organism: Rhinogobius similis (assembly GCA_019453435.1). Classification (NCBI taxonomy): domain Eukaryota; kingdom Metazoa; phylum Chordata; class Actinopteri; order Gobiiformes; family Gobiidae; genus Rhinogobius; species Rhinogobius similis. The sequence continues at coordinate 11,675,977 of CM033629.1, forward strand.
CGTCTGCATTTTAGTTAAACGAGTCGTCCGACCTGTCATGGGCACTTTAAACAGTAAATAATTATGAGCTCAATCCAAATGCGGTTTGGAAGCAGAGTTAGAAAGGCTAGAGTAGAATTCAGAAAGACAATAACTTGATTTGACTTGATTTACCATTTGGTACGATTGATCTTCACACTAAAGTGAATGCAAGCATGTGTACTGTATAATTCCGTTGTGTCCTTGGGCAACACACGTGTATGAATGTGTGTGAGTGATTGGGCCAATTGAGTTTTGCAAAAGCGACTTTGAATATATAGAAAACAGTGTTATTATTATCAATAAAACCAAATAACAAGACAGCGGTTAGACGATTACAAACATTTAACTTTTATAAATCTTTACTTAATAGTGAACAAAACAAATGCATGTACTTGTGTATGATATTTCTGTATACTTTTCTCATATTCCTAGTCTTAAATCTAGCTTCTTCACATCCGATACCGATTTTGATACTTAAGCTGCTGACACCCGATATAAACCGACACCAAGACACAAAAACACCATCTATTTTCCTAAAACAAGAATAACGTAGGATAAAACTGATCCAAATGGGTTGTGTAACCATTATTTATCCTTCAACTAACTAAAGTTTTGTATACAGTTCTCTTTGCTTTTCCAGGATAAATACATGGACAATTCTATTTCTAACCAATGTCAAATACTTAAAGTGCGTATGACAGGTTTTGGTACCACTTTATAATAACTACAGTTTATTTTGCCTTAATAAAGCATTAACAAAGACTTAATTAATAATGAATATATAGTTAATTCAACATGATTCAGGATTAGTAACTATTTAATTAAGGTTAAGGTTAGAAATTAAGGTTAGAATATTTGTTAAACAGTTACTAAGCCTGAATAATTCTTAATAAACTATTTGTTGATTATGAACTAAGTCTTTGTTCATTCTTTATTCTTTATTCTGATACTTAGGCTGCTGACACCCGATATAAACCGACACTAAGACACAAAAATACCATCTATTTTCCTAAAAGAAGAATAACATAGGATAAAATTGATCCAAATGGGGTGTGTAACCATTATTTATCCTTCAACTAACTACAGTTTTGTATAAATAAGAGCTCAAACATCATGACACCAAGAGAAAAGCCAGTGAATATTCTTATTACAACAATTTCTAGGCTCAACCAGGATCAGCTGAACTTATATTTGATTCAACATTGTTTTTAATGGATTGGTGCTGATATTCAATCCCAGTATTAGTGTCTGTGCATCTCTACTAGCTACAGTTATTATCTGTTATCTATTTTATTTGATCTTATTCTTAATCTTGCCTCTTTTATATATTTTATTATATTATATTTATTATATTTCATTCATTGTTTGGTACCACTTTATAATAACTACATGTTATTTTACCTTAATAAAGCATTAACAAAGACTTAATTAATAATGAATATATAGTTTATTAAACATGATTCAGGATTAGTAACTACTTAATTAAGGTTAAGGTTAGGGTTAGGGTTAGAAATTAGGGTTAGAATATTTGTTAAATAGTTACTAAGCCTGAATCATTCTTAATAAACTATTTGTTGATTATGAATTAAGTCTTTCTTCATGCTTTATTAAGACATAAATAAGTGTAGTTAGTAGAAGAAGAAGAAGAAGAATTTTTATTTATAGAGCGCTTTTCCGCCTAATAGGCACCCAAAGCGCATAGTAGTTTTATGTTGCACCTTACGCCGAAGCAAGTTCCTACGTTTGTGAATTTTGTGAACCGATTCTGATTCTATTGATATTTTGACAACGAATCTAAGATAACGGTTCACAGTTATGATTTCTAGTACAAACTGAGTTATTAGGCCGCATGACGGTTACAAGGCGAGGAGATTTAGACCAATAAAGTCACGACAAAACAACATGTAGTGAACAAAGCCGACATCCCCAGCGTTAGGGATCTCCAGTCCGCCCCCGCAGCCTCTGATTGGTGTGTCTCCCTCAGCGCCGCTGGGGGAAGCTCCTGCAATGCAGTAGCTGTCTGCCTCCCTCGCTCGCTCTATACGTCGCTGCCACTGTCTAGCTCTAATTGTGTGGCTACCTCGGCTCGGACACAGCCACCGGTTGTTTTCAGGCGGCTGTGAGCTGGTCTGTCCACTGCTGTTAGGAATTAGCCAGAAAATGTATGTTCAACCTGATTCAAATGCGATAATTCAAATCAGTAATGTCCTCATCCATTACTATCGATCAATTAGGGGTGCTGCTAATGACCAAAATACCGATATACTGTGATACTTTATTTAAAAAAAGGGGACCGCAAGTGGAAATTAGCAACTTTGCACAAGCATCTTTCCTTTTTTGAATAGGTTGATGTTTTTATGTGCATTGTGCTTGATATCTATCTATCTTAGTCTATTTTATTCTTAATCTTATGCATGCCTCTTTTATATATTTTATTATATTTTATTCATTGTTTTATGTTGCACCTTACACCGAAGAAAGTTCCTATGTTTGTGAATTTTTGATCACTGACGAAGGCAATAAACCGTTTCTGATTCTGAAATAAACAAATGCACTAAAATACTGTTCAAAAAATGTATTTGTTTCTTTAAAAGTTGCAATGTATTGTTGAATATCAGATTATTCAAATCCAGTCCAACTTTATTTGTATAGCTGATTTTATAAACAAGATAATTTCCAAAGTTCTGACATAATAACAACAAAAAACAAACATTTAGCGCTTAAAGGACGAGTATTATGCAAAATTGACTTTTTTGAGCATTTAACCCAGTTCTGACATTGTTCTGTCATCAAAAATATACCTAGAGTGGCATTTAGCTTGATTCATGTTTGTTTGATGAATGCTCGTTTGAAAATCCTCTGAACTCTTTCGATGTGTGACGTAGATGATGCTGACGTCATTTATCCCAGAATCTTTTGCTGTTTTAAGTCCTTAAATCATCACCAGACTTGCTCTGAACATTTTTTCCGTCTAATCACAATAACTAAAACTTTGTCAGATCCACTTCTTACTGCAAAGCATTGTGGGTAGAGATTTACATGTGTGTAATTGCCTCTGCAGCCAGTAGATGGAGCCACAGCTAAGTCAAAATGGCTTCCAACGCAGTGATGAAGTTATATTTTTCTCTGTAAAAGCATTTTAGTTTTAGACACGTCAAACTGAAGAGCAGGTTTAAGGCCAAAAACAACATGAAAAATGCGTCATATTTTTCCTTTAAAGTCAACAGAAAAAAGCAACAAGAATTAATAAAAGCAATCAAATCAATAAGACAAAAAACAATCAAACAAATAAAAAACTGTACAACGAAAAATAATGGATAACAACTCATTCTGTGTTATTAGAAGCCAGAAAATAAACGTTGGTATTAAGGCGAGAATTCTGTCCCACCCAGTCCTCGTCTTGACCATGAGCTCGGACCTCAAAGAATCATATGTGAGAGACCCTGTAACTCCCAGACGTGTTAATAATTATCATTTTGCCTGCCTTCCATGTGCGAGACGCTGCTGCTTGTGTAAAGAGGAAAAAATATGATGGTAACAGCTTGGCTTTACAGTGTTGTAACAGCGTTCAGCCCACAGGTTCACACTTTGTCATGAGTATAAATGCATATGCCAGGAGGAGTCCAAACACAGCACTGAATCAACACAAATTAGAGGGTAATAAAAGTGTACACATATATTTATCTCAAGAGTGTGGCGTAACAACAAAGAAAACATATTTATTTTGCACTCAGCTTGTTAAGGTAAAGGAATAAACTGTAAAAATGATACAACCAGTCATTGTAACTGACTAAAGCGGATTTGGAGTCAGTGTTTATTCTGGCCTGTGATTGTCCAGTGCTCAGTAGACGTTTTATCTGAGGAGGTTTCTCTTAAACACTTCATGTGTCGTTGATCTCCTGATGGTCAGATGGCTGGTTTAGTGGGACACATTTCACAGCGCCTCATGTTTATTGTTTTGGAATTACAAGACATTTTTATTGGTTTAATTATTCCTTTTAAATTATGCACCAGATTAACGTGGCTCACGCCAGATTGATACGTCCAGCACTGAGTTCTACACATGACGGGTCGAGGCACCACAACAGTGGAACGAGGGAAATCTAGAAAACCAAATTCCCTCCACAAATGCACAAAGCGCCTCTATGTGCAAGTTTTTCAAAAACGAAATAGTCCATATTTCTGTGAAAATAGGCCTAGGTATGTCCGTTAGCCGCCATGTTTGTCCTGATTTGGTTGTTTTGGCGTCCGCTCAAACCACTGTGCTGCCAAGATGGAAGCTCAAGAGTTTGTGAACTCACAAAAATCACAACTTTTCATTCTGCTGGCAAGGTTAACAATAGCTTCAAGGTTTGCAAATATTAAATAATCTATATCGGGGCGTCCAAACTTTTTCCACCAAGGGCCACATACTGAAATTTAGACCAAGCCACAATTAAATCCTGAAACATTCAAAAAGTTGCATTAATCTGATTTTTAAAGTGACACCACACCTAAATTCAGTCTCAGTGCTTTAATGTCAGGTCTGTCTCACTCCAAAATGTTAGTTATTTAGGTTATAATTGTAGAAAATCTGAAATTTGCTGTAAAAAGTATGTCTTAGGATAATGTGGGACAATTCACCAGGAAGCTTGAGGGCCAAGAAAAATTGGTCTGCGGGCCGCTTTTGGCCCCCGGGCCTTAGTTTGGACATGCCTGATCTATATCATTTGTTTTGAAATATGAGAACTACCAACAAGCATGTTTTGACTTATCTACCATAGAAAGTTCCCTGATCAAAAATCGATATATTGCTGTATTTATACTTATCTGGTCTTCACTGTTGTCCTTTTTTGAGCAGAGGAGCAACATTGTCTCTCTCTATTTAGTCAAAATAAAATGTCTCTACTCTCAGTACTTCCCCTATTGACTATGTACCGGCTCACCTAATATTTTGCGATCATTACAGAATGTATTCAAACGATAAAACATGTTTAGCACGTAGATAAACCCTGCAGACAGGCAGTTCAAAGGGTCATCAGTGCAGATGGCCAGGTCCAGACTGATCACTGCCACATCTCATGGCTGGAGCTCTGCCCACGCTGATGGGATAAAAGCAGACTTTAGTGTCCCGGGCGTCTCCCTTGGGGGTGTCCAGGCTCTCTGTCCCGCTCTGAAGCTCATATCGTGGCCTTTAAGTGGTGACACGGCCCCCGCACGGCCCTGTCAGACTGGATCAATGACCTTTCCCCTCCAGCGCGGCTCCAAACTCATCTGACAACTTCTGTGGAGGAACCAGGAAGCACAGGAGGCGGACACTAAAGGGTAACTGTCCCAACGCTATGGGCAGGGATACTAAATGTAACGTGGTACTTCAGCAGGTTCAATGTATACCCTCAGAGTCAATCTTGTTCACTGTGTAGATACAATCGGCATCACTAACGGACCTCTGTGGCAGAAGAAATCCATTCATTTTAATGTAGAAGTGCTTCTATATCACCCACTGTTCAACAACTACAAACACAGACTCCAGGATATACAGTATATAGTGCCTAATACAGACATGAAGATATGGAGGAGAACAGAGTGGGTCCCATGGCCTATTTTTTTTATTAAATATCCACAAATGCTAATAGTAGCTGCGGGGCTAAATGCCACTGATGATGCAATCCTATTGTGTTTAAATTCTTGGCCTGAGGCTAGAATTGAAACCAATATAACAACGTGGCCAAAACATGTAACGTGAAAGGAGAAGGCGCGTGTTTGAAAGTGTGCGAGTGATACACAAAAAGAGGAGTGGAGCAGAAGAGAGAGAGAGAGAGAGAGAGAGAGAGAGAGAGAGAGCAGCGGAGGAGAGAGAGAGAGAGAGAGAGAGAGAGAGAGAGAGAGCAGCGGAGGAGAGAGAGAGAGCAGCGGAGGAGAGAGAGAGCAAAGGAGAGAGAGAGAGAGCAGCGGAGGAGAGAGAGAGCAAAGGAGAGAGAGAGAGAGCAGCGGAGGAGAGAGAGAGCCAAGGAGAGAGAGAGAGCAGCGGAGGAGAGAGAGAGAGCAGCGGAGGAGAGAGAGCAGCGGAGGAGAGAGAGCAGTGGAGGAGAGAGAGAGAGCACAGCGGAGGAGAGAGAGAGAGAGAGCAGCGGAGGAGAGAGAGAGAGAGCAAAGGAGAGAGAGAGAGAGAGAGCAGCGGAGGAGAGAGAGAGAGCCAAGAGAGAGAGAGAGCAGAGGAAGAGAGAGAGAGAGAGCAGCGGAGGAGAGAGAGAGCAAAGGAGAGAGAGAGAGAGCAGCGGAGGAGAGAGAGACGGAACAGCGGAGAGAGAGAGAAAGCGGAGGAGAGAGAGAGAGAGAGCAGCGGAGGAGAGAGAGAAAACAGGAGAGAGCAGCGGAGGAGAGAGAAAAAACAAGGAGAGAGAGAGAGCTGCGGAGGAGAGAGAGAGCTACGGAGAGAGAGAGAGAGCAGCGGAGGAGAGAGAGAGCAAAGGAGAGAGAGAGAGAGCAGCGGAGGAGAGAGAGAGCCAAGGAGAGAGAGAGAGCAGCGGAGGAGAGAGAGAGAGAGCAAAGGAGAGAGAGAGAGAGCAGCGGAGGAGAGAGAGAGCAAAGGAGAGAGAGAGAGCAGCAGAGGAGAGAAAGAGCAGCAAGGGAGAGAGCAGCGGAGAAGAGAGCAGCGGAGGAGAGAGAGAGAGAGCAGTGGATGAGAGAGAGCAGCGGGAGAGAGAGAGCAGCGGAGGAGAGAGAACAGTGAGGGAGAGAGAACAGTGAGCGAGAGAGAGCAGCAGAGGAGAGAGAGAGCAGCAAGGGAGAGAGCAGCGGAGAAGAGAGCAGCGGAGAAGAGAGAGAGAGCAGCGGGGGAGAGAGAGAGAGCAGTGGATGAGAGAGAGAGCAGCAGGAGAGAGAGAGCAGCGGAGGAGAGAGAACAGTGAGGGAGAGAGAGCAGCAGAGGAGAGAGAGAGCAGCAAGGGAGAGAGCAGCGGAGAAGAGAGCAGCGGAGGAGAGAGAGAGAGCAGCGGGGGAGAGAGAGAGAGCAGGAGAGAGAGAGCAGCGGAGAAGAAAGCAGCGGAGGAGAGAGAGAGAGAGCAGCGGAGGAGAGAGAGAGAGAGAGCAGCGGGGGAGAGAGAGAGAGCAGCGGGGGAGAGAGAGAGAGAGCAGCGGAGAGAGAAGAGAGAGAGCAGCGGAGGAGAGAGAACAGTGAGGGAGAGAGAGCAGTGAGGGAGAGAGAGAGAGCAGCGGGGGAGAGAGAGAGAGCAGCGGGAGAGAGAGAGAGAGCAGCGGAGAAGAGAGAGAGCAGCGGAGGAGAGAGAACAGTGAGGGAGAGAGAGCAGCAAGGGAGAGAGCAGCGGAGAAGAGAGCAGAGGAGAAGAGAGAGAGAGCAGCAAGGGAGAGAGAGAGAGCAGCAGAGGAGAGAGCAGAGGAGGAGAGAAAACAGTGAGGGAGAGAGAGCAGTGAGGGAGAGAGAGCAGCAGAGGAGAGAGAGAGCAGCGGGGGAGAGAGAGAGAGCAGCGGGGGAGAGAGAGAGCAGCGAGGGAGAGAGAGAGCAGCGAGGGAGAGAGAGCAGTGAGGGAGAGAGAGCAGCAGAGGAGAGAGAGAGCAGTGAGGGAGAGAGAGAGAGAGCCACAGATACCTTTCCACTGAACTGAAGAAAGGAGCGAGGGAGAGAGACAGCGTAGCCTGCACGAGGCCCCACCAGGAGCACTTATCCTTCGCTCATGTAACTGTTCATGTGCGCTCGGTCATGCCACCAGTGACTCGGCTGCAGGTCGGGTTCAGACAGAATGCAGACAGGCTCGGACCGGGCCAGGCTGGATTTTTGGGCCCGATTTTAACTCTAAATCCTGTTACCTTTTGAAGTAATGCCACGTCAGCAACCTCAGTTAAGACTCAATTGTGACTATGTAATGGTGTTTTACAGTGAACTGTGCCATAATCTTTCCTCATTAAAGATAAACTTATGTTGTTATTCAAGATTCTGTATTTTAGCTGAATAAAAATGAAAGGCAAAAATGTGTAAAAAAGCTGATTAAAGTCATGATTCAATCCCAGATATTCAGCAAACTCACACTATGCCTTCACCATTCTGCTGTTGTCCCTTTAAATCCTTATTTTAGAAATAAAAAATGAGTACTAAGACACCATTGACCGATGAATGCACTAAACGACTAAACATTTACAGTCCAGCACACTGATACGATCACTATTCACTTTTGATATTGTTTCAAAAACACAGATATGAGATATTGTGTATTTTAAATCCGTGGTTTTTCATATAAAGGAACAGTTGGGAAGCAAAACATTGTGAGCTCCCTCGGGGCACGCCGTTATTGCTTTCTAACCGAGAAAACCTGAGTAAGACGCATTTCTCCTTCCTGTAAGTAGATGCAGGGAAGGGCAGAAAGAGATGTCCCACAAATTACTTTAAGTCTTTAAGGCACAGTCACTCTCTCGCCTTAATTTCAAAGAGCAGCGGGAGAGAGCAAATGGATTTTACACCGGCGGGACAAACGGGGGCTTATCAAGAGCGCGCAGAGACGCACAGTACAGCAGCAGTGACCCACGACACACGACAGGCAACTTCAAGAGGGTTTCAAATGCTACGCCATGTGTGAATGTTTGAGAAATACTGGGGAGAAACGCGACAATAACATTATGACGGTGGGATTTTAAGGGATTTTATGTGAAAAAACTGCCAAAGTTTTCACATATTTGGGACATTTAAACATGAAAAATGGACAGAACCAGGTTTTGTACATATGAGTTACAAAAACATCTACAGAGGGGATTGTGGATTTCTTATTTAGTTTTTAAGTGAACTAGATTGGACTGAAAATTGTCCTAAAAATTCAAATTTCAATAATTTTAGAATTAGATATCAAAAAATCCTTCTGTGCGTTTCGTCAAAATCTTGTTGAGTCCAAGATACTAAAGTTTACTGTGTGTAGGATCTACTTTAAGGCTGATCTTTATGTCTCGAGGGAGAAAAATGCATTTTAAGAAAACGGCCTTTGAAGTTACAATGTCCCAGAGAAATCTATGGATGAAGTGGATTAAATGAAACAATGAAATACTTTTAGGAGCAGACTGGACACGTTTGTTGTTTCCACATGAAAGCCGATATACTGAGAGAGCAAACTGACCAAAAAACAAAAAATTGAATCAAATGAGTTTTGCCTGTAGTGTCTCGCCTTATGTCTATTGTGTAACGTCTTAAAGTATCACTGTAATTGAAAAATGGGAGCAGATAACTCCTCTTAGTCTATCTTAGTCTATTTTATTCTTAATTTTATGCATACCTTTTTATATATTTTTTATTCATTGTTCATTCAAGTTCCTATGTTTGTGAATTTCACTGACAATGGCAATAAACCGTTTTCTGATTCTGATTCTTTTCATCCATTATTTCATATGTTTAACTGCATGACGCTGTTGACATCTTTTATACTTCATGAAAGAAATAAACAGAGAGACAAAGAATAGCCGTGTCGCTGATGGCAGAGACCGAAACAACAACATTCATCCCAACTGCAGCTAATGCCACGTCTGTCTTTTAACTTCCCTCGCTCTTCTGCTCGCAGGCCGTGATTGCTTTGGCTCAGACGAGACACCAGAAGACGAAATGAGAGCCCAAATACCGAGAGACTCCCAACTCTGAAGAAAGATGTTAATAACTGCGAGGCAATATTACAAAAGAGACGATAAACACACAGGCCTTTCCCACGATGATATTTCCGAGCCGATGACACACTCGCCGCCATCTGCCGTCGAATCTCACTGAATTACACTCTGGCTCAGGGAGGAGGACTCCATAATCACGTGAATTTATGTTTTAATAAAAGCTCATGAATATTATATTGCCGCAGTCACAGTCCAGGCATCTAGCTAAATAAATCAGAAGAGGACAGGACAGAGTGAGGGAAGGCTAAAACGCAAGGATTTAAAAGAGTATTTATGTAGAATTAAATAAATATTGTGTAAATATGTTCAAAATTGAAAATTGAGTGTAACACCAAAGGCTTATTTTGCAGTGTTTAAGCCTAAGTTTTAGATAAAGCAAAGGCCTGTAGAGTTATTATTTTGTTTACAATGTTTCTTCTACTTTTACTTATTATAAAAAAATCAGTGCATGGAGGAAATCACTAAAGCAACATGTACTGAAGGCTCATTTAGGACAATACTGGAGGCTACCACTAGGGGCAAGTCTTGTAACTACTGCAGCAAGAAAATACAGCTGTGAGGAGTAGTGCCCTAGAACTAGGAAACTATAGGAGAAGAGCCGAGCCATGGGGGGTAATGGTCCTGAATATTCAGAACTATAAACTGGGCTGCATTCTCGTTGTTGGGGCTTCTGGAGGTTTTTTCTTCATGTGAGGATCTCTGTGGGTTTGGAGCCATGATCTGGGACACTGGTTAGAGGAGCTTTTTGCGTGGTCTGCGAACAACCCAGATCTTACATTTCACCAAGAATGAAGTTATTTTTTGGACAATAAAGACTCTATTGCATTGAATTTTGTCGAGTTTGTCTTCTTCATTGCGTCAAACATGCAAGCGTTATCCAGAAGAAATTGTGACACAACAATACCAGAGACCAAACAGTGGAATAAGCTCCCCACTGAGCTCAGAAATGAAAGTAACCTCTGTACCTTCTCCAGAGGTAAAGAAGTGGTTTATTGAGAACCAGAGATGCACACACTGAGCACAAACTTGCACACTATTACTCCAAATATGTATATGTGGTTTTATGTAATTAGTACAGTATAGTCTTGTCTTGTCTTAGCTCCTTTTATAAACTTATTTAAAAGTGTATTAGCTTTACTAGGTGTAAATTGTTCTAGGATCTTTTAACAACTAATACTGTAATCTTACCTTTAAAGTGCGTATGACAGGTTTTTATGATTTTCTAATTTTGATTTTAATTGGTTTATTAATACCTATTGTACATAAAAAATATTGTTTTACACAATGGTTTGTGGAGAAAAGTTGAAAAATTGGTTTAAATTTACAGGAAGTGACAAACTGATCCATCCAAAGTTTATGCATAATTTACCCAAAAAAACAAAGTATTTTACCTTTAAAACATTAATTCAACAAAATAAAGGTGTTCACATATATCTTGATTTGTCAGACAAAAAAATCTCCGACATTAGCTGAGTTTTAGCCCAGTGTGCAAAGTAATTTCCTAGTGTGATGTCATCATTTACAACCAGGAAGTGATATGACAAAACTAAAAAAAATGCAAAAAATGATAAAATATATAATTATTTTTAGCAAAACTTTAAATATATTTATCTTACCTGTATTTTAGTTACATGTCATAACCTGTCATAGGCACTTTAAAGGTGCTGGTGTCTGCAATGGACTTCGATGTTAAGATAATATTGATGACGATGAATTGTGAGTGAATGAGTGTCAGAGACTGTATGAAAACTGTAAATAATGCACGTTGTCCTCCTCCCGTCCCTTATCCAGGACTGCAGATGGAAATTAGCGTGCATAGCTATAATCTGGTGCAATCATCTTTGCCCCAGAGCATAATGTCATTGTACGTGGTCCTGTTAAATAAATAAATAAAATAAATAAATAAATAGAAGTGAGTGTTCTGTGTCACTCACCCGGACAGCACTCCCAGGACCAGGTTCAACATGAAGAAGGATCCGATGATGATGAGGGGGATGAAGTACAGCCAGTTCCATGTGTTCCCTGAGGCATCGTTGGCCTGAAACAAACAACACACAATGTCTTACGAATGTGCGTGCTCATCAGTTTTACTTCAACATTAAAATCGCTTCAAAGTGCACATGACAGGTTTTGATGATTTTCTAATTTTGTCTTAATACCTCTTGTAAATTTAAATTATAGTTTTGCACCAATCAGGTCACGGTTTAAGGAGAAAAGTTGAAACGTCTGCTGAAAATTACAGGAAGTAAACAGATTGATGACATCCCGCTGGGGAGACAAAGGTTACGCATAATTCACACGAAAGAAACAACTTTTTTTGACCCCTTGGACATTGATTCAACAAAATAAAGGTGTTCACGTGTATTTCTCTTTGTCAAATGAACAAAATCTGTGACATTAGAAGAGTTTTGGCCCAGTGTACAGTGTGGTTGCTATGGTAATTTCCTAGTGTGACGTCATCGTTTAAAACCAGGAAGTACAATTAAAAACTTAGAAAAATAGCAAAACTGGGGTAAAATTTGTAAAGATTTTAGCAGAATTTGAAATATATTTATCTTAATTGCATTTTAGTTACTCGAGTAGTCCAAGCTGTTTTTTTACAAACCAAGGAGTCAGTTTTTGTTTTATTCACAACTGCTGGGGGCACTCATGTTTTGTTTTGATTCGTTTCTTTGTTTGTTTTTTACACACTGGTCATTGAAATTAGTCCTGTTTAAATGTTAAAAGTCATTTTGCTTGGTTCTGCAGCTGCACAGAGCACCACCGGCCTCAAGGGGGCCCTAGAGGTTAAATTATCAGTTTAGCAGTTAGAGGCCTTTATTCACCTCATTCCGGAAGTTTCCGTCTGTACGCCGCCGCCATCTTTTTCCGTTGTAGTTTACACGGGGCAGACGAGCTCAACAGAAAATAAGTTCTACATGGACTAAAAAGCCGTTTTCAGGCCGTCCAGGAAATCGTCCGTTGCTGACTTATTTTTGCTCGTGTTCATTAAACATTTTACACAAAGCAATCTACTTTATATAATGTTTTAATGAGAGAGTTTTCCCTCATTTGCGCGAACAACGTTAGCGTCAAACCGGAAGTCCCTTTACAGCAAGAGTGCGGATCATAGACATAAAAAGAGGCAAAAGTGGGCGGGGCAGAATAAGGTGAATTCTGGCAAATGTCCTGGTTTGGTTCGGTTATGATCCCGGTTTAGTCCTTGGTTTTGTTTGGTTTAGTCCCTTGATTTTCAACCAGTGTGCCGGGAACACCAGTGCGTGTTTTACCAGGTGTGCCTTGAACAAATGCGAATGTAATTGACTAATTTACCTTTTTGGAGTGTCCTGAGCTACTTTTGCACTAAAAAATTACACAAAACCATCACTACTACCAAATTTAAAGAACCAGACAGTGGCACAAACATGAACTGGATTGTTACGTACCATATTTTAACTAAATGGTCTGTTTTGGTAATGTTTTAGTTGAAGGTCAGGGGTGTCCAAACTTTTTCCATCGAGGGCCACATATTGAAATATAGACCAAGCGGAGGGCCACAAATCAATCGTGAAACATTAAAAAAAGCTGCATTTATCTGATGTTTTAAGCTCCACCACATCTACATTCAGTCTCGGTGTCTTAATATCAGGTCTGTATTGCACCAAAATGTTAGTTATTCAGGTTAGAATTGTAGAAAATCTGAAATGTACTTATCAGGACAATGTGGGCCAGTTCACCAGGAAGCCTAAGGGCCAAGAAAAATTGGTCTGAGGGCCGCATTTGGCCCCCGGGCCTGAGTTTGGACATGCCTGTAGTAGGTGGTGTGCCGTGGTAGCTTTTAAACCCAAAAAGTGTGCCACAACCCAAAAGAAGTTGTAAAACACTGGTTTAGTCCATATTTAGTCCCAGTATTGACGTGTGTGTACCATAGCGTAACCATAGAAACACAGAGGCACCACTACCTACCTGAGTGTCGCTTTAAAGGCAATAAATAAACTTTAAAGTCAGAAAATTAGCTGCAGGTGGCAAATCTCATCCCTCTTTAGTTCTCGGTCCCCGTCGTGCACCAAAAGCCTGTCCGCTGCTGTATACTAATGTTTACACAAGATTAGAAAGCCCTGTTTTTCTAAAAGTCCAGCTGAAGCCAATTCATTCCATTTGTGGCTCTACAGATGTGCTCCATTGTCGCTGCAGATAAAGGAGTTGGTCTATAATGGGCCGCACACACAATGAGGTTATTATGCGGTTTAATTAGAGGGGAAAAATGCTGACTTTTACTACACGCATGCGAGACAGTGAATGCAATCTGATACAAGTCACACTGTAGGTAAACAATATCAATGTCATGTAGGCATCAGGATGAAGGGGGTTAAGAGGGAGCGTAATTATGAGTAAATTGCGAAAATCTTTGTTGCTTTATTTGTGAATATTTAGATTTGAGAGTGTTTGTGCCTTACTTGTGTGTTGTTTTGTGTAGTTTATATTTAATAAAGTAATTTGTGTAAGTAAACTCAGTGTCTTGCAGTTGAAATAAAATATTCTTTAAAATCAAGTAATTCAAAATAAAAAATAAACACATTTCAATCAGTTGTCAATGTTATTTCATTTTTACCATCTTAAAAACATGAAAAGCAGAATTAGTTCATTTTAAACTCTTTGTAGCGGTCCAAAGTTCTTCTTTATAAGCACTTTTCACAGCTCCCTTAACGCTAACAACAATCAGTATGCTAACAGCACACTTCCTGTTTCACGGAGAATAAAATGCTCTTTAATAAGATGCAGACTGCACACTGTCTCATTTTGACCCTAAGAGATGCTTTTACAATGTATCTGGACTGGGAAAACAAACTAACTTACTAACTAACTTAATACTTAAGTTAGTTAGTAAGTTAGTAAATGCATTAATATTTGCATTAATATCAGCAAATCTGCTGTTGCAGATTTGCTGATATTTGCAAATACCAATATTTACGTTTTTAAAATGAATAGCAAGCCTCACAAATCTATGTTAAATTGAAGTTAAGATCACATATTTACTTTTCATTTATAAATCAATTATAACAAATAACAGAATGTATTTATGTGGGATTTAATGTTGTATTATTGTGTAAATAAACTGCCATATTTTTAGCCTAATCAAAAAAAAAAAAAAAAAAATAGTATAATATAATAATAATAATAATAATAACAACAACAACAACAATAATAATAATAATAATTTGAGAGAGAGAAAAAAAACCCCAAAACAAATAAATAAATAAAATGTATCCGTGATATTGTCAAAAATATGTCATACTGTACATACTGGAACCGACATTTCTGACTAAGCTACTGTTTAAAGTCAACTTGAAAATGAAGATCAATAGATTTAAATTAAGCCAAAATACTACCTTTTCCGTCCCTCAGTTTTTCGACCCTCAAAGACCCTTTCTGAAACTCCCTCTTAAACTATTACAAAGGCTTAAACACGTTTCAGACACAAACACTGAAGGCTGAAGCTGCGTGGAGTGAGACGCCGGTGGAGGCCTCAGCTACAGCAGTGCGTGTAATATAATAATGCCACTACAAATCACCCTAAGCGCTGCTCGTCCCGTCCTGTTGCAGAATTACATAAACAGGTCTGTCTTAATTAAATCCACACTAAACTGCTGCCATGCTCACAGTTAGCTGCCCCTCGGCTATTAGTGCCAAGCCACTGCTAAAGCTACAGCCCACCATCTTTATTTATTTGTTTTCCGTACCATTCTGTAGCAGCTGTGAAGTTTGCAGTTGAAATGCAATTATATTACATGATTTTAATGATAGAAAAATGTGTATAATCATATCGGTGTATTATTCATGTATTTTGTTATGATGGAAATGTACTGTCTTGGTTAAAACGGTGTTCACTTTTGATGCAAGAGTGTCCCATATGTAGATAATGCAAGGTAAAATCCTGTGGGAACCAAGGTCACTAGACAGACACAGCTTCTTTTTATTCACTTAATAAAAGTCCTTTGCACAGATTACAGCGGGGCATTGCAGGCAGGAACTTGTTCTGTGTGAAAATGTCCCTCTTTTTATACTATTCAATGGATGGGTTTGACTTTTTATTTTATTGAAAGTCAGTTAATCTAGTTTGGAACATTTATTTTAGAAAAGTATTACAGAATCATTCACAGCAAAGTCAATATTTCCAGGAGAGGCACAGGAATCAAAAACGTTTTTGAGCACCTAAGAGACATACTTTCAAGTTTGTTTTCTTTTTTCTACAGCTTTGTATACTTTCTCACAGATAAATGTTTAAAATGCATTACCAGTCTCTACGGTTACTTTTTTGAAGGTGCATTATGTAACTTTTCTGCTTATTTACATGGATCATTGCCTAAAATGTTCCACGTTTGGCACTATACTAATCTATTAACATGTGAGTTTCTTCTAACAAGACAGTTTTTAAAAAGCCATAAGCTCATTTGCCTTAAAACTGTCTTATTAGAAGAAACTCACAAGTTAATAATTACAAGAAGACAGAATGAACTTCCCAAATATTATACTAATCTATCTTGCATGTATTTGATGTTATATTGCTAAAAAATAATTCTTAGAGCGAGTCTTTCCACCGATCTATAACCTACATTCTGTTCAAACGCAGAAGGATCTGGAATCAGACCATGAAAGGGAATAAAAAATAAATTAAAAACTCTCCAAACTTGGGACGGTCAAACCACAGCCGCTAATTTATATCTCGTGTTTCTCAAATGTGTAAGACATGTCTAAAATATTCTCGTAACATTCACAATACAACATAAAACTACTTTATTTACTTCAGATTCGCTTGTTGATTCTGCAGATATCCGCTCAGTTTTCAGTCTTCCTTGTCGTTTATTTCCCCTGTTGTCATATTTTCTTAGACATGAACGCACCAAGCTGTTTTTTGATTGGTTAATTCGCCTGTCAATCACAATCACTTGAATCAAAATCATTTTCCAGACCAAAACGACTTTGTAAAGCATCGTCAAAGTCTGTGGTCTTGGCTGGTCGTACAAATCACCTGCTTGGCAACATTTTCAAAGTTGCCGAGTCCGAGTTTGAACCCAATAATTGGACTAAATAAAGCATTGATTCCCATCTGTCTACTGACACATAAATGCACTTGTTGGTTTAAAATTGTGAGGCTGCAAAGTTTATCCAAGCAATTTTGTATCTGAAATAGACTCTTTTTGTGGCTTTCAATAAAGAAACGCAACGGCAGGCGTGGAGCAGTGGACAAACACGAAATAAAAACGCAAATGTGAAAATTCTGCCTGTTCTGTCTGTCCACAGTAAGTAAGACTTTATCAGAGCGTGCTTTACAGAGCGCAATAAAAATACTGCAAAGATAATAACAGAGAATAGAGGCATGAAAAACTCAATCGCCCAAAACCATGTCTAAATAAAAGTGTTTTAAAAGAACGAACAGAGTCAGCCATATGGAGGTCCATAGTTTGGGGGCAATAATCATAAAGGACAGGTCCCCCCGAGTTTTAAAGGACAAATATTATGCAAAATTGACTTTTTTGAGCTTTGAACCATGCTGTAACATTGTTCCATCATCAAAAATATACCTGGAGTAGCATATAGCCTGATTCACATTTATTTGATGAATGCTCGTTTGAAAATCCTCTGTGTCCTGAACTCGACGTGTGACGTAGATGATGCTGATGTCACTTATCCAAGAATCTTTGGTTGTTTTAACTCCTTAAATCATCGCCAGACTCGCTCTGAACATTTTTTCCATCTAATCACGATAACTACAACTTCATCAGATCCACTGCTTACTGCAAAGCATTGTTGGTATATATTTACGTGTGTGTAATTGCCTCTACAGCCAGTAGATGGAGCCACAGGTAAGTCAAAATCTTCCAAGGCAGTGATAAATTCATATTTTTCTTTGTAAAAGCATTTTATTTTTAGTCCTAAAACACCAAATGTCAAACTGAAGACACTCAAGAGGAGGTTTAAAGGCCAAAAACAATACAAATAATGCATAATATTTGCCCTTTAAAAGCAGTCTTACAACTAAAGTCTACAAAACACAGTTCAAACTTTGGCTTGGATTACAGTAGACTGTTTGTATAGATTGCCATCTAGACAGTCTGACAGTGTCCAGAAGTCTTTTATCATCCGTCTCCACTTCTCCACCAGCGATTAATCATTTACATCTTATCAATAGTGAATTTGGACGAGAGGAGGGCGCAGACCCGGCAGCCCGGCTTAAAAGAGAGAGGTATTCAAAGCACAGCCAACAGGGAGAGTTTAGTGCACGCGGTAATGAAGACAAATGTACTTTATCAACCGCTGAGGAAACACCGCCATCAAGAGAAGGGCTGCAACTTTTGTCTTGTCACTGTTTACTTCGACAGACGGCTCATTGTAACAGGATTTAGATGTGGCA